>CAUHTR010006172.1:0-21362 GCA_959609185.1 Schmidtea polychroa
TGATGATGAGTAAATCGGTGAGTGAATCGGGGAGAGAAATTGTTATACGCGCGAACCACCACTATAGAGAACGAATCTCAGTGGTGTTTGGTGTATCTGCAAAAATAGAGGATGACATCAACTATATCTTTGCTTACAACAACTTTTTCGTATCTCTTCAAGGTTTTACTGGCAAAAATTAAAATTTTTCAAAGAGAAAAACTTGACTAGAAAATTAACCCTTGAGATTTTTGGAAATTTTCTTTTTGGGAACGCGGCATAATCTGTTTTGTTTTAAATGTAATTCATAACAGAGATCTCGAATCTTTGTTTAAAAATAAAATATTCGCTTGATAAACTTAAAAATTATGAATTATTTTAGTTGAATATCTGAATCAATTTGTTTAAATAAATGTATTTTCACGTTTTTGTGAAAAATCGAAAACTTGTGAGTAACAATAAATTTATGCCGAATTTGAAGAATTTTAAAAATGAGTTGGATTTAACTGGCGACCACGTCGAAAATCAGAGCATCAATGCAATTTCGAAATCTAGAAAATCGTTAATGTAATGTCTACCGAAATCATGACAAGACATGCTCACACTGAACAAGTTATTGGGGGCAGAAGCAAAGACATTGTGGGAAAAAATCAGAGAACAGAAACAACAGATGTGAAAGCGAAAGCGTGGTTCTTACATACGTTCACACTGACAAAATCAGACAATTTGTAGTTATGGAACAGGAAGATGATGAACGCCTTGTAGCTTTTGAGAAATGTCCAAGGAAAGCTTTAGCTAAAGATGTAAAATTCAGAACGATCAGAAGAAGATATTGTTCAAGACCTCATTGCAAATAAAGCACCCTATGCGAGACTGAGGGAGATACTATTGACGAAACCAGAAACAAAACTTGAAGAAATGCGATTGAAAGTAACAAAATTGGAAACAATAAAACGAAATCTATTAAACCAATTGGTCAAAGAACATACGCTAGTGTGACTGAAGGAGGGCAGATGAGAATTCAAAAGAATACTCAAGATACCATAACTACATTACTACAAGGAAGACTATCAGAAGAGTCCTTTAGTCACCACAAATCAAGAAGAGATGGACATCCTATACGCGGACCAATACAATACGAAGGAAATAACAACGGTCGTCGAGAACAATTTTTGAGAAATGCGAAAATTGCTGATAGCTCAGAAAGGAAGCTGCCAACAATATCCATGATGAATATAGCAAGGAGACTGTACAACGAAAGTAGAGGACTACCACAGTCATCGGTTCCAAAATTAACAGTAGGTGATTGTTTTGCTGTGGCGAAAGGGGACACATAAGATATGAGTGCGCACTGGGAAATAAATGTCTGATATGTGGAAGAAGGGACATGGGTTTCGAGATTGTTTTTCGTCCAGACTGATGCACACAGTACTAGAAGGAATGCTATTTAAGGGAGTAGTAGTTTATCTAGAAGATATCTTGATATATTTGTTGGATGATGAAGATAGACCCATCACCACATTCACCTTAAACAAATACTACAGGACGGGGCAAGGAAAATATAGAGTGAACGTATATGCAGAGGAGCGACGATAACAGAAGGACAATTCCCCAAATATGCAATTGTCAATTTCCCAGTAATTAAATTATCAATTCCCCTCAGTTAAACAATGACTTATATATGATTTGTTGACCTTATTCTTATCTTTATTTATTCGAAACCTTATCTTTATTGCAAATAATTTTATAATTGAACTTTATATTTTTATATTTAATGTTGTATGTCTCAGTATGAATAATTTATTTTATGGAGGTCTTATTTATTTGTAATTATCGTTATGGATATAAAGAATTTCAGTATAAATTGTGAAATTTGGGAAAAGAAAAAAATAGTTAATAATTAAAGCTGTACTTTTGGAACTTAAATAAATAAAAAATGGGGTAATATTAGTTTGGCCATATTTAAATTAAATTTTGGAATTCATTTTACTAACTTTGGCCTTTAAATTAATTACAGAGGGCATTAATTAAATTACTCAGCATACTAGCACGTACTAGCCCTTAATATTATTACTTATATTATGAAATTTATTTGTAAAAATATTAAATTATTAAATTGCACTAGTATCAACGTTTGTTTTAATAAGTGCATACAATTTGTTTCTCTACCATTTATAGTTGATTCAGAAAAAAATACAAGAAATGAACAACAGGGGTGATTATAAGCAGTTGGAAGAGTTCCATTCTGACGATGCATCATCATTGGTGGAAACAGGATGCCAATCAAAGAAAACAAGAAGAAATAGAACTTGGTTAACTATTGAGGTCTTTAAAAACAGAGAAGAAACAATGGAATGGCTGAATAAAAACACAATCTGGACATTTCGTAATAGGTATGAAACTGAAGCAGGAAACAAAGAAGTTTATCGGTGTAATCAAGTAAAAAAAGTTGGCCAACAGTGCGACAAAGCCTTACAATTTCAATACAACAGTCACAATGAAACTGTTATCCATTTTGAAACAACTTGCAAGCACAATCATGATGAAATTTTGAAAAAACAAGAAAAAATTGGAATTAACGAAGTCACCAAAGATTCCATTAAAAAACAAGCTGAACTTGGAATCAAAAAGCCAAAATCAATCAGTGCTAATCTTGCAAATGAACTTCTTACAAATCCTGGAATCAAAGTCCCAAATGACCGCCAACTTCACAACTTTTTGCAGACATTAAAAAAGTCCAATCAAAAGAGCATGAATTTTAACCAACTCATCATTGTCTTGAATCAATATGCGTATGTCCCTGATCCTAATGAACCTGACAAACCATTTATTCTACATCAACTAAAAATCAGCAGTGAGGATGACCAAGAAACATTTCCATCAAATAAATTTAACTTCCCAATTGAAAGGAATCATTTCGATTTTTTATTACAACAAGGCACCTGTTGTCAATTGCAGCAACATCAAAGTTTATCCACGCCGATGGCACCTACAAATTAATCTGGAACAATTTTCCAGTCCTCATTTGTGGCACAAGTGACAAGGACAAAGTCTTCCATCCATTTGGAATTGCTGTATGTACCAACGAAAAAGAACATGATTTCCAATTTATGTTTGAAAGTCTACAAGTTGGTCTTGAATTGACTGGACTGCCAAAATTGCCAACTGATGGGTCGATAGCCCTGATTGCTGATGCAGCACATGCTATCACAAATGGTTTCAAAGCAGTCTTTTCCTTTGGGCCAGATTTCAAGCGTTGAATGTGCTGGTTTCACATGAAGAAATCAGTTGACAAGCACTTGTCTATTTTAGCTGACAAAGATCTACAAGAAACCATGTTAAAAGACATAAACGTATTGCAATTAGCAACCTCCGAACATCAATTCAATGTTGCCACCATGTTGTTCATTCAGAAATACAGCTCAAATCAAAATGTTAACATGAAAATGTTTCTCCAATATTTCAACAATGAATGGCTTGTCCGCCATGTTGACTGGTATGAAGGTTATTTGGAAGATAGTCCTTCAACAAACAATGGCTTGGAAGCAATCAACAGTACTCTCAAGAAAGAAGAAACGTTTAGAGTTAGAATGCCATTAGGCGAATTCCTTACAAAAGCAGTTGGAGTTACCAAAAGCTGGTTAGAAAAACGATATCCTAATTCACCCAATCATCCAAAGATTGTTGTCAATGAACCAAACATACATACAAAAGATTTCACAGCAGCATACAATTGGTTAAAAGAGACTGTTATCATTCAGAAGAATAGTATTAGGTCCCAGAAGTTCTTTTTCAAAAGCCAAAAATCAACTTTTCAGGCAAACAGTACTTCAGTCCAGAATTATTGTGATGCAATCAAGACAAAAATCAAGACCTCCTTGATGGAAGTGGTTATTGTTATGGCGATCATTGTTTCTACAAACTCCATTACAGTGGAAGCTGCTTAATATGATCACTTTGGGACAGAGTCAAACTGATAACATCAACCAATGAAAATAAAGCAAAAAAAAACTTTTGGGGCATAATTTTATCAGAAAAAGTGATAACAAAAGCCAACATAATAACATTAACTGTGATTGAAAAGGTACAACTGGTCGAATTATGATAAATCAAAATTCAGATTGAAATTAAAAACACAATAGATTGAAAGGATTTGACCAGTTTGACTTTTTTTGTGAAACTGGTTGAAATTCTTCCTGTAGACAGTCTAAATTTTTTAGACTGGCTACAGCTATTTGACCAGTTTGACTTTTAATTTTATATTTTCGATCAATGTTTTGACCAGTTAACACAAGATCCATTTTTTGATCTATCGAGTTTCGACCAGTTGACCCCCTTCTCACTGTGATTACATTAAGCGGCTTCCTCTATTTATATATTTTTTATCAATACCTTAATCATTTAATGACCGAAGTAAAAATATTGAAGACCATTTTTCTATTTATTTAATGGCCAAGTTTTTTTTAATTTAAGGGCCACAGTAATAACATTCATCACCTAATAATATTTTAATTAAGGCCATGTACAATTTAAGTCCAGACTTAGTATAATTATGACCACAGTAATAGCCTCCCATAAAAAATCCATTAATAATCTTTTAAAGAAATTAAAATATTTTTGCATAAATCAGTTTAATAAATAAAAAATGCATCAGAGAAAATAACATATTTTTGCACGGTAAGTCAAATAAATAAAAAATGAATTAGCAATATTTTAACAAATAAATAAGAAATGCATAAAAAAAATAAAATATTTTTAAATAAATAAATCAAATTACATTAGGAAACAAAATAATTTGTAAATATAAATGTAAAACAATTAGTATAAATTTAGTATAAATCATTTTATTTGCCCAAACAATTTTATTTGCCCAAGTCAATCTTCTCAAAGTTTAAAAGTAAGACAGACAAAAACGTCTAACAGATATTTTTGCACTCGCGACATAACACGCTTTACATAACAGATAACAGCAAACACATAGCATTCACGATCTTTAAAAATCTAAGTAATGTTCAGTAATTAATGTTTATTAATTATAGTTGTTTTAATAATAGAAAGGACACGTTAGATTTTAAATATTTAAATATACTTTATTTGTTAATTGTTATTGTGATTTGTGAAGAAATTATAACTCGCGACCACGCCGAGAAAATCGAGCCGATTCATGTAGTGCCAAGAAATCAGCATAGAAAAATGGTTATGGAATCTTTACCTAAACAGGCAAAAGACATTTTAATATCAGAATATTCGAGGGCGAAGCACGATAGAAGCAGAAAAATGGCGCAAGGATATTGAAGATTGGATGATCCTTAATGATCTAAATTTAGTAAGTAATTTTGATTTGTTATTGTCTGAAGAGGCATCTATTCTCTGGAAAGAATTTAAAGACATCTCCACAACAAATGAAAAAGCTCGTGAATGGTTTAATGACATTTTTACAAAAAAAGAAGTCCATTATGGATAAGATTTGTGACTTATCATCAATGAAACAAAATCATGATGAAAGATTCGTTACATTCTAGATACGATTGAAGAAACTCGTTGACGAGGTTTTCGACTGTGGAATTTCAATGGAGAATATTGTTGAAATGATTTTGTGCAACAGAGTTCGGAACGAACTTTTGAAAGAAAATATATCAACGAAGCCCAACATCACAAGAGAAGAAATCAGAAATTTAGCAAAGGTATATGAGGCACGATAAGGTTATGATGTAAAAGAACGATTGGAAGAAGTTCAGGAAGTAGCTAAATCAACATTTGCAAACGTTGCTCAAGATAAACAGAACCAATGGACTCAAAAATCAACTTTTATAACAGAATATATTCAAGTCGTCAACCAGAAAAAGTTTAAAAAAAATATAGAAATGAAAGGAACGAAAGACAAATTGATAAAATGGCAGAACAATATAAAGTAAGGACAACTACGGATTGTAGACCACCACCGTTAGTTTCAATGAACCATATCGCGAGAAAGGCTTATAATAGATGTTGTGGTTTATCTAAGCCAGCCGAAAAAAGGTTAAGACATGGACAATGCTTTTGTTGTGGACAAAGTGATCATATGCGATTTGAGTGTCCGTTGAAATACAAAATCTTAATATGCGGTAGAGAAGGTCATTAATTTAGAAGTTGTACATCAAGAAGTAATACATGAAGAAGACGACGATAGATCAGAAAATTGATAGAACCAGTCATGCATAATGTTGAGAGAAAAAAACCCAAGAAGACCCTGTTGTCTACATTTCGTCAGTAGGGTTGAGACAGTAGATGAGTATAAAAACGAAATGTTGTAACGAAGGATATGATGTTTAAGAAGGATGATGATAGGAAGTGGAGTGCGATTGAAATAAATGAATTTTATGTTGAAATGCTATGGAATTCAGGAGCTTCAATCAATGTGATGAGTGAAAAATGTTGGAGATTGATTGGCAGTCCAACTTTGATGAAAAGCAGAGTACGGTTGAGTGTAGTATTTTCAAAAGAAGACGAGAAACTCTCGGAAGCGTAAATATCGTTGGAAAATGGAACAACAAATGTCGAGAATTGAATGTTATTATTGTCAGAAAAATTCATCCAGATTTCATAGGAGGGGTAGACACCATGAGAATATTTGGCATGAAGTTTAAAGAAGTCAATAATATTGATGCCGCATTGGTTACTATGAGATTTACAGATTCTGGTCGGTTAGAGTTTGTGTAATCGACGCTTAAGTCGGACAGGAATTCGAAGTTGGATACTTTAATATCTAAGTTTAGCAACATTTTTATGGGATCCAGTTTTGACTTAGGTCATACTAAAGTAAGTAATAACACATGAAATAACGAATTCAGGTCCTCCGATTTTACAAAATTCCAGAAGACAACCCATGCATTTAGAAAGCAAAATTGAAGAGTTAGTAGAGAATCTATTAGAAGTTGGAGTTGTGAGAAAATGTTAGAGTCCGTTGAACACACCACTTGTGATAGTTGGAAAACCAGATGGTTCTATAATAATGTGTCTAGATTTTAGGTTATTAAATTCAGTCACTGAAAAGTTTTCATTTCCGATGCCAGACATGCAGTTGTTATTGGATAGTCTCGGTAAGTCAAAAAATATTTTCATCAATTGATTTAGGTCAGACCTATTATCAGGTAGAGTTGTATGAAAATTCCCAAACCAAGACGGCATTTAGTACAAAAGAGAGACCGTTCTGTTTTAACCGGTTGCCATTTGGTTTGTCAACAGCCCCTGCCACTTTTCAGAAATTGATGCATCAGATATTGGAAGAATTAATTTTTAAAGAAGTGATTGTATATCTTGATGACATTTTAATACATGCGGAAAATAAGGAAACTCATGATAAACTTCTATTTGAAGTATTCACACGAATTAGAGATGTCGGTTTGAAAGTTAATCCTGAGAAATGCGCGTTCTATAAAAGAGTATTAAATTTCATTGGACATATTGTAAGTGAAAAGAGAATTCAAACAAATAAAAGAAAGATTTCAGAAATTGAAAATACAACCGAACCAAAAAGTGTCACAGAAATGAGATCATTCTTAGGTTTAACGAATTATTATCCACGGTTTATTAAGAATTATTCAATAATATAGGAATGGAAAAGAACATGGAAATGCAGATGGTATGTCTCGATTAAATAATACGAAATGCGCTCATTGTCAGATGAAATTCAAAGACGCCAAAGAAACAAAGTGTAGAACTCGGTACATAAGTAGTCTAGAAGGAAGTTCAAACATTATGGAAATTATTAAACAGAAGCAAAACGAAGACAAAATTATTTCAGAAATCATATCACACCTGACACATACGTAAAAACATTAGTAAATTATTTTTAATATAAGTATGCCATCTTGGTATTAAGAAGACCTTATGTTATTTAAAAGATTTTTCTTTGGCCATCCATGAATCAGAGTATTACGGAATGTATTAATAAATGCAAGATCCATACTAGTAGAAAGATTGATCAAGGAAGAACAAACGGAATCATATTGCCAAGAACAGGAGAACGGTTTTTAGAACAGATAGTAGTGGATATTGCATATATGGAAACAAAAGCAAGTAAGAAATGTATGATAGTGATAATAGATCGTTTTAGTAAATTGGTCAGTTTATCAGCAACAAGTACAAAGGATGAATCAACGATTTTGAATGACATTCTGAATAATTGGATATATCAGTTTGGTAGACCAGAAAGAATTCTTACAGATGGAGGAAGAATTTTTTGAAGGATCAATGTTTCGTGATTGGATGAAAAGATTTGGCATAAAACAAGAATTTAGTTCACTATACCAACATCAATCAAATGATTTAGCTGAACGAATAATAAGAACAGTTCGACACATGCTGCCAACATCATTGACAGATATTAGAACAGAGAAAAATCGGTGCAAATTGTTACCAATGATTGAATTTAGTTTGAATGCTACAGTACAAAACTCGACAAATTTTTCACCTTTTGAAATTGTATATGGTCGGAAGATTAATTTATATTCTAGATTAGGACACATACAAAAAAAGCAGAGAAGAAATTATAGATAAAACAAAAACAAATTTAGAGAAAACAGCGACAACAATGAAAATAGAGATATAGAGATATAAATCAATTATTGAATATTTTATATAATCGGGGATATGAATTGCGATCAGAGTGATAGTGTATCATAGTATATAGATATTCCCCTTCCACACCATTACCCCCCCCCCCCCTGGAAAATATCCACCCACACTCGGAATTTTATAAATGCCATGAAAATATATATAGTCCTTTATATAAAACAATGCCTAGTTTCCATGGAAATGAGCTCCAAAGTCTCTAAATTTACTCCTTAATTTAACAACTTCTATATATTATGATAATCACACCAGTCTTATATTATAGAATTAAAATTGATAACACACGACGAGACAGTGAATAACATCAGTTATCAAATGCCATATTATAACACCAATCATATATTATCAAACATAGAAAATCTTATATTATAGAAATAAAATCATATTCTTCAACAGACGATGGAACAATGAACAAAAGCTTTAATAAAATACTTAGGAAAATTTTTTTAAAAATATGAAAGTACTTGAAAAGGTCACACCATTTGATTTAGAAAAAAATTTGAAAAAAATGCCTGAATAAATTTTAAAAAGTTCAAGGTCACATCACTTAGAAATTTATATATAAAAATACTTGGAAAAAATCAACAAGGGGCAGGCGCGGTAGTTTGTAAATTTAATTTTTATTTAAGTTTAATCAATCATAGTCTTTCATTTATAATACATCTCAACAGCAATAATATAAATATAAAAACATTTCAACAATTATTTATAAATGACGCAAATAATATTTATGATTGACCTGTTGAATGATCTTGTCTCCAACAAAGAAACTAACGAGGTGATTAATAATCTGCAATTCCTTGTTAAGTGCACAGAAAAAATCATTGAAGATAATCATATCGAGGACAACACTATAATCAATTTGGATACAGTCTAACAAAAAAAAATATTTTATACATTATTTGATGATGAAATTACATTGGCTTGATTTGGTCTTTTCTTACATTATATCCTTGAATTAATACGGTGACCATGCAGGTTATTTTACTCATCTTATTACCATCGGGAATTATATCCAAATTGCATTTTATAAACATATCTTCTTCTTTGAATTCAATATTTTCGTTAATTCTCTGAAATAATTGTCCCAATGTCATCTAATCTTTGAACTTGATTTTAGAAAATCGCACATTGTAGAAATATTTTTCAAGAGTTCCTAACAATAAATAATAAAATCCAAAATAATTTATACAAACTTACCTTCAATATATAAGAAATCGGACAATACAAATAATTTAGTTTGTATTGCAAGAATTCTACTGGCTTTTTTGTATCTACTCGAACATTGATCAAGGTTTTCAAGGATAATGTCGCTTCTTTAAATTTCCGAATTCCTGAGCGGCATCTGCATTTTTTCTCTTCAATACTCCTAAATTAAAAAACTATTAAATGGAATATTTGCAAACCCGTCATGGATATCCGCAAAAGACCTAGTAAAGTGAATTTCTATACTATTTTACCGAGTAATAGTTATCCATTAATTCATCCAAACAATTAAGCTAGCAAATTCATAGTTGATCTTCAAAATCCGATTTATTTAGATAGTAACTGGGAAGTTACTCTTTCCAGTTTTACATTAAATCTACAATCACATACATACAGAATGGAACTGATTAAAGAAAATAAAATAATTATCATCCATAACAAAGAAAATTATTTTTCAGTATCTCAAATGCATTATGATGTCAATGAAATCAGTCATTATGATCATGCATTTTATGTTACATCAATGTCTGCATCATTCAGTAGTATTACATTTGAGTCAATTGAAAATGCAAAAAGATTTGGTTTCCCAAATTTATATAACAAAATCAATACTGACCAATATATAATACCACTTCCTGCATTCGAAACTGAGAAAAAAGAAAAAATCCAGATGATAATAACGGGTTATAATGAAGAAACCTTTACTCATACAATTTAAGACGAGTTATATATAACTGAAATAAATCAATTACAAACTTATTTATTGAAAAATTGTGCATTGATTGTTGAAACAGTTAATCTTGTAAAAAATAAAAAAATTAAAATTAAAGACACAATCTCAAATGTCCATTTTGATAATAACTTGACAACCACATTTGGAATACCCAAAAATAAGTATATTAAATATGTTAAAAGTAATGAAGGTTTGTTATTGCCGAAAATAATTAAACTTCATCAACAAATGTTCATTTACAGTAATATTATTAAACCCGTCATTGTTGATGATTCTAGTGTTCCTTTATTTAAATCAATTTGGATTGAAAAATACGATGAAGTTGTACAAATGACCATCGAAAATCCCATGTAATTATCTGTTTCAGCCTCATTTATAAACAATATAGGAATAAATATACGCGATGATTCTCGTAAATTAATCGTTTTTGCATAAGATTCAAAAATTCATTTGACGCTATATTTTCGTAAAAGTAGATGGCTAATTCCGATATCATTTCACTGTATAGTGATAGCCAAGCTAGTGGTTGCGGACAATTGGTAGATTTGCACTAACGATTCTTAAAGTATAGGCATTTTTGGTATGAAAACTACTAAATATATCATTATGAATGATAAAATGATATTACCATCTCTGAAAACTAATGCTTTATCCGAACTAGGAAACATTTTACCGGGTGTTGCGGGCATGTTTCAAAAAGAAGAAAAAACAGAACCACCTCCAGTAAATGTTCCAAAACGTAAAAACCACAGGTCATCATATATAAACAAACGGATGAGAGGACATGGAACTATATTTGAAAAATGATTTGCGGTAAATCTAAATTGTGTATATTTGATCTACCATCGCTTCAAGTGGTTATCGAATATGGAGCATTCGAAAAAGTTTTTCCAAAGAATTCTTTTAAAGATAGTAGAAATTATGTGGAATTTTACATCAATGGTTCTCAAAATGAATATTTAAATTTGAATGATACATTGCAAACTGTTCAGATCAAGGTTATAGATAAAGATAAAAAGACCTTTAGTGATGCTGATGCTACGATACCTAATAATCTTTTGTTTCATACGCTTTTTAAAGATACTATTCTTAGATTTAATAATGTCAAGATTGAAGATGACAACAATACATATATTCACAAGGTAATAATAGAAACTATTTTAACTCATAATACCGATACTATGAATGCATGTCTTACTCCTATAAGCTATGCGACAACTGATGACGAAAGGAAAAAAATTGATTAAAGGCTCAAAGATTTTTACCGTGTGTTTATCATTATAGCCTGACTTTCTAAATCAACCAAAATATTTACTTCCAGGAGTCAATGTGCACATAATGTTGAAAAGAACCGATTTTTGTCACAATTTATTTTTGAATTTCCAAATGGCTACAAACAATTCAATACTTGTCGATGAAAATGTTAATTTTTAATTTGAATTTTATACATATAAATTAGATTATTTTAATTTTATGTTTTTTAAACAAGTTTTTTTTATACATAATTATTGAAGAATTAAATTATGCCCCTGATGGAATAATTATGGAAGCTGAAAATGTCAATGAAAAATGTTGGTGTTTTTATTTTTATTTTATGTTAATAATACTAGTAATAATAATAATAATAATAATAATAATAATAATAATAATAATAATAATAATAATAATAATAATAATAACTCAATCTTTTATAAACAAATCCGACCACCTTTTCACAAAAGCACAAGAAAATCTTTTTAGTAAGGGACCAGCTTTCGTTCCGCCACCAAACCTAAAAGATCTTAAAGAAGCTGAAATTATTACCAATACTACTTTTGAAAGCCTAAAATGACAAGTTGGATTACAATCTAAAAACAAAAAAATCAATAACCGAATATCATTCAAAATCTTCTAACATCGCTGAAAAATACAATCATCTTCTCAATCCGAATCGTAGAACATACGGCAACATGCCGGACCTTCCAAATGACATCGTAGAGAACATCAGCAGTATGGAAAATGACATTAAGAACATTGTCAAGAAACAGGATTATCTCATGAAAGAGCAACTCTCGACACAATAATCTCTCACTTGTAATATAAAAACATTTAAAAACCTTAAAGATTTAACAATTCTGCCTTAGATAAAACAAACAGACTTGTTGCGCTTAACACAGATCATTATGAATCTCTCTTCAACGAGCATCTCGTCAATTATACCGTAACAAACAAAATGATCTTACCATCCTCCTCGCAGATTGCATTTAATAAGAAGCTTGCTGTCATTGCTAACAAACAGACTAACCTCGAAATCAAAGATTTACTTGCAAAATGCAATTGTAATGAACCTTTACCTAGTACAATGATAATGTTGCCCAAAGATCACAAAGATTCTTTAAATGGTAGACCTCTTGTATCTGCTGTTGACACGCCATCCACAACTCTTTCAAGGATTCTTGCTGAAATCCTTAAAAATCTACTAAATTTTATCCCCTGTCATCTAAAAAACACAATCCAATTTGTTACAGAAATTACAAACCTATCTCTTTCAACATCACTAGAGCAACAATACTTTTGGGGATCTCTTGATGTCTCAAATCTTTACGGATCCATCCATCTCACTGAAGAGAACAACGTCTTCACAGTTGTAGCTTCTTTCTTCGAAATCTTCAAACCAGAAACTGTTTTTGCAGACTTATCTGAATAAGATTTCATAGAAATTGCGAAACTATCCATAAACTCAGATACTGTATTAATTAAAGGAAAACCGTTCAAACAAATTCATGGTCTAGCTATGGGTAACAACCTTTCGCCTATTTTTGCCATTTTCTACATGCATCATGTAGAATCTAATATTAGATCATTTTTTGGAGATAAAATCCTGATGTGGAAAAGATACATTGATGACATTTTCACGGTACCTCTCAATATAATCTTGGCACATGCAAACTCCACTAACACTAATATACAATTCACTCTTGAACTACCAGACCCAGAAGGCAAGATTGCTTTCTTAGATACCATGATAAGTCCTTCTGAATGTCAAAACACGCTCACATTCAAGACAGATTTATTCACTAAAAGTATACACAGTGGGCACATTCTTCCTTGGGAAAGTCACGTTCCACTCCAACGAAAAATCGCTCTATTAGTAGAAAAGGGAAAAAGATCAATACGGAAAAAAACAAGAAACCCTGGAAAACTTTAAAACACGGTTTTTACAAAATAGATACCCAAAGGAGTTCGTAAAAATACTTTTTGAGTGAATATAACTCTAATAGGCATAATACACAAAAGAATATGTCAATAAGCCAGTAATATACCTACGCTTCCCTTTTTTAAACAATAGGACATGTAACACAATCAGAGCTTACATTCGCAGCATGATGTTGCCAGTTCATATTCGCCCAATTTTTATAACTGCTGCACCTTTGAAATCACAGCTTCGTAAGTCTCAAAAATCTCTAACATCAGACCTATTTCATCGAGATTGTATATGTCAATCCTCCACAAAATGTTTCTGCTTCTCAAAGAACATTGTTTACCAAATTACTTGCACAAGATGTGACGCATCGTACATAGGCGAAACACGTTCCAAACAAGACTCAAAGAACACATCAAGAGCAAAACCAGCAATTATCACGAACACTGGAAAAAAGTGCACAAATCAGCACCACTCTTACATGAAACAAAATGAAAAATGTTACAAGATGCGTTCAAAAACTCATTGCATAGATTAGCCGCGGAGACTTTTTATATCAAAAAACTTAAACCGTTCATCAACACTCAACTAAATTAATACTTAAATTAATATTTAATTAGATTTAAAATTTAAAATTAAAAAAATATTTAAAATAATAAAAAACGTTTTATTATAAAATAAAATATTAAAAAATTTAAAATTTAATTAAATTACAGAATTTAAAATTTTAAAAAAATAGGAAATATTATTTGGGTAATTAAAATAAAATATAAATAAAATATAATTAAACCAATAAATTTATTATCCCCCAACAATAATTATTAAATATAATAATGATCAAATTCACTTGAAAAAGGCAGTGCCGAAAATTCGTGAGTATCAAAAAACATCGATATATTACTGATTTTATAGTCTTCAAACTCTCTTTTTAATAAATTCAATAAAATAATAATAATAATAATAATAATAATAATAATAATAATAATAATAATAATAATAATAATAATAATAATAATAATAATAATAATAATAATAATAATAATAAAAAAAATAATAATAAAATCTTTGCACCACACTAATTCCCGTTGATTTTCTATAAACTTTATTTGAATCTGTCAACAAATTTCAATTACACCGACTACACAATAAAATCTTTGATTTCACCTTATAATCAATAAATGATAAAATCAAGCTTCCACTGGCAGATGTCGATTGATTTCCGTTAGTAGGCTATTTTATTTTATTTTTTAAGCATCTTTTACAAGAGGCTTTGCATCTGCCGTTTCCAGCTAAAGCTGGCCCTGATTAGTCATTACAAATTTTTAACGTTTTATTAAAGAACAAATTCGAATGTATTTTATATCTTAATCTTTACAATCGAAATACATTATACTTTTATTTTGTTTAAATTGATTATATTACTAAATATAGGAAATTAAATAGAATTAAACAAAATCCATCGAGTTAATTCGATTTATTTAATTTTAAATAAACAATATTATTTCAAAAACAAAAACAATTAACTATGAAATTTTGGCAATCTATATTATAACTTAAACTTTAAAGAATTTCATCAAAGTTTCAATAAATCTTCTTTCGTAAATTTATTCATTACGATTCAAGAGGGTTTAAAAATTGAAATTAATCCATTCTTAAGCTCTTTCTGTGTAAAAATAAATAAAATTGGATCTCCAAGAGAATGCAAAAAGAATAAGTAATACACAGAAAATGTTGGAAATTTGATAAAATCAGCATTATATAAAATTGCCGGAGAAAATGATGTGATCATTAAAACATTCACTCCAAGCAAAACTTTAACAAACTTAATTGAACCGATTTTCCGATTTACTGAAATTTGTTTTAAATCTTTCTTGGTAATTTCTGTTTGATTTTCCGAACACGATGCAACAGATTTACTATTTTTCATTTGCATAGACATGTATAATCTTTCAGAATTCATACTCTGTTGTTGATTGTATAGGTGACGCCTACAGAGGAAAGAAAACAACACCATATAACTAAGTAAGTTAAACATCATAAATACACCTCCTGATATCCCAATTATATCTTTTCCATAAGAATCTATCGTTTTCTTCAGTGAACAAGAAATAGTAATGTTTAATAAAATAAATCTTACTGCATAACTCAAAAATATACTAGCCAATATCAATTTAAAAATCCACATGACAATTTCTAATTTCCAAATATTGCTCATTGGCACGAAAAAAGCTAATAATCTATCTATAGCTATCAACACTAAAGTTATCATTTGACTAGAGATCGCGAAATCTCTGGAAGCAAGAAATAGATCAATTGACCAGTGAGTATCACTGTCTTTCGTAAATCCTTTAATAATGACATTGGGTAAAATTAGTAGAGATATTACTAAATCAAGAATTATGAGTATTTGAAATAATTTATGAAATGTTCTTTTGTTATGAGAAAATTGTACTCGCTTTGTTACCACATAAAGAAGAAGTGAGTTGAATAACACTGATAAAACAAACATTAGTGAATAAATTGGGAAAAATGCGATTTCAACTCCACCTTTCCTGGTATCGTGCTTCCGACAAGTATCATTTTGATTTACCACACTAATATTCATTTCATTCAATGGTAATGAGATATTTAGTATATTTAGCATATTTAGTAGAATTCCTTGAAATTAATCGATTATATATGACATTTGTGTTTACATTGAAAATTTGATTCATGATCATCGGAGTGGATTCTGATTCGTTAATAAATATTCAGCTAACTATGATAAAATGTGTTAGGCATCGGATTACTCCCAGTTTAATTTATTAATTGATTTATTACGTTTTTTTAGACTTCTTTTTTTATAAAAGGATTGTTTCACATATCAATTATGTGCCATTTACAAGGACTTAATATTAATCTTTACAATCGAAATACCTTATACTTTTATTTTGTTTAAATTGTGAGGAAATTAAATAGAATTAAACAAAATCCATCGAGTTAATTCGATTTAATATATATATATATATATATATATATATATATATATATATATATATATATATATTTGTGTATTTGCATCAAGTTAAACTTCCTCGACCACTGTCTTAAACAGACTGCAGACCTTTAGACGATATTCTTAATTAATAAATATCCCAGATTAGCTCATAATAATACGTACTCAGAACATTAATTAAATTTAAGACACTGAAATTTTTAAAATAAAATAATTGTAGTGAATATGTATATAAAAAAGATGTATAAAGAATACTCGACCAATTTTAATTTGTCAAAAAATTCCATCTATGGAAGCTTGCAGTTTTACAAAAATATTCAATTTTTTTCGTGAAATTTAAATAAATTGATTTTATGTATATATGAACAGGTAGAATGAAACTAACGTCGTATATTAATTTCAGCAATATAATTCTTACAAGGATAGAATCAAGTCTCGTGAGAATTGAGTGGATAGATGTGATCTCATAACACAGACCACTCTTATGGCGCGGATATCCACCAAACGCATGAATAAAAATTTTTCCATACCTCACCCTAAAAAATATTTTTGACAGAGTGCCCTCCCTCTAATTTGTGTGTACCAAATATTTTACTTATAGGGTAACCTCAGTAGAGGAATATGAAAATTTTCAAGGTAAAATTAAAAAAATTAAATTTTTGAGAGTTCCCAGCCATGTATATTATTGAACGATGGTTCCTTTTAAAGGTCTTTTAAAGGGTTATTATACGCGCGGGATATATTATTATTATTATTATTATTATTATTATTATTATTATTATTATTATATTATTATTATTATTATTATTATTATTATTACTAATATTATTACTATTATTATTATTATTATATTATTAAAAATTGTTTAAACTTCAAAAAATTATAACTATATCTTATACCCGAAACCTTTGCTTTCATCTTTAAAGTTTCCTATCGCAAAATCAAGGTTTTTTGAGTATAAGGGATGTGTGGTGTCATTATTAGAGGTGTTAGAAGATGGAAAATCACTGAAATTCTAAAACTTAAACATTATATAATAGGAATAAATAAATACAGAATAAACATACATGTGATTAATGGGATGAAATGGGATGAACTTTATTATATCGTGATTATTAACAATTTGAATGTGAGTTTGGTTTTAATTGATATACATAAACTTTATATTTTAATTTGTAAAAGATAGAAAATGATGATATTGTTTATTGCTATTAATTATCGTTTGTTGTCGATTGTTGTTGTTATTATTATTATTATTATTATTATTATTATTATTATTATTATTATTATTATTATTATTATAAATATTTTACATACAAATCACGAATATCAACAAAACGTATTGAGAAATCACACTTAATTAATTTTTGGATTACACAACGGTTTTGTTTCTGATGAGATAACTCAGATCACAGTAAACTTTATTAACTTTAACAAAGAATAAAATATTTAAATTAATTAATCTTTATTTTAATTCAATATTTAAATTCGATTGCAGGTACGGGAGAGAACAACTGTGGTCAATAAGCCTAGAGACATAATTTAACCAATTGTTTGTTTTAATTGCACCGGGCGCAGGATTGTTTATTTTGTTTCTTATTGCAATAAGTGCCCGTTATTTTTAAAAGAGAAATTTTATTTTAACAGAAGTGTTTATTGACAGGGATTTTATATATAAGTCGACTGATTTCTCAGTCAAATCACCCAAAAAATAAGAGCTTCTCAGAAGAGTTGCAAATTTAGAAATTAATATTGCAATATAATTTAGAGCATACCTATTTTACACATCCGAGCTCAGGAAGCTGCAAGCATTTACTTACACATATATATACACGCATATATATACAATACAAATTGAAATATATTTGAGGTGATTGTAAATTTTATATTTTTAACTTTATTTGTTATTGTGATAATTTAATAAATTTATTAAACCAGTGCTTGAGTTCTTATTTATATAGGAACCATCAAGTTGAGATTTGAGAACCTCGGCAGAGGTATCTAGAAGATTATCTTTTATCATTGCGGGCAAAAGGGTGTTTAGGTTATAGTGCTTAACCTAAAAAAACGAATCAGTCGCCGGCAACGATATATATATATATATATATATATATATATATATATATATATATATATATATATATATATATATATATATATATATATATATATATATATATATATATGATTAAAAGGTGTCCTTGTAGATGGCACATAATTGATAAGTGAAACAATCCATTTATAAAATAAGAAGTCTAAAAAACGTAATAAATCAATTAATAAATTAAACTGGGAGTAATCCGATGCCTAACACATTTTATCATAGTTAGCTGAATATTTATTAACGAATCAGAATCCACTCCGATGATCATGAATCAAATTTTCAATGTAAACACAAATGTCATTTATAATCGATTAATTTCAAGGAATTCTACTAAATATGCTAAATATACTAAATATCTCATTACCATTGAATGAAATGAATATTAGTGTGGTAAATCAAAATGATACTTGTCGGAAGCACGATACCAGGAAAGGTGGAGTTGAAATCGCATTTTTCCCAATTTATATGGGAATATTAAACAAGACAATAAAACATAATAATACATTTAATAAACAATAAAAAATTTAAAATTAACAATGGTATTCTAAATATTGATATACTCATATTAGCTGCCATATTGTTTGAAATTGGTAACGTTGAATTTTTAACAGTTTTCAGGTATTCCAGCGATTATTTAATTGTTCGAATTTCCAATATTATTACTTCAATCTTTCTTAACAAATGGTTATGTTTCTTGTCAATTATTTTCATATTCAACCATTGATATTTTGAAATGATCAATATCATCGTGTAATTTAAGTTTTAACGACTGTATTTTTTCAAATGATAGTATCGTAGTTTGCTCCTTTGTGGTTGGTGAAGGACTTCCTTTGATTTTTCATTAAACGAATCCGCTTTTGGATTATTAAAATATCGGCAGCTGAGCATATCTTGAAGCTGAATCATCTATCAGGCCATCATTGTTTCTGGATAACTTTTTTTTGGTTTTACAATCGGTTTGACATGAATAAAATGAATCTGCAAGCCTTTGATTGTTGTGAAATAATGTCGAAATTTGTTCAATTCTGCCTCCCACAGCCACCGTAGATATTTGTGAAGCCAATAATTGATATAATTATTCAAGTAATCTACGTTAAATATAAGAAATTTGAATTTGATAGAGAGGTGGAACAATACGATTTTCCAAACGACTTTTCATATTAACTAAAGTTGAGTCAGGAACTTTAATAACAATTTCAATGACCCCTGAAGAATTGATATCTCGATAACTCGACGTTTCTTTCAAGGTTCCATTTGGCATATCGGGTAGAAATAAATCGCCAACATAATTGGCATTGCACAAAAATGTCAGGTAATATTAATAAAGAAATGCAGGCCCAGATTTTCCAGATTATTCTTTTAATTTGAAAAACTCCTTGTAAAAAAAATAATTTCACCGGAATATTCCGTGAACTGATCGTTGATAAGATAATCCATAAATAATTATTAAGAAAATAGCCAAATCACTATAATTTTTATTTGGTATATAACCTTTTAAAATAAACTTGAATAATAAAACAAATGAATTTTTTTTTAATAATATAAATTTTTTTTAACATAAATGTTTTTTTATCCAATTTTAAGTTTTTCATATTGATTAATTCACTACAGATAGGTCATGGATGTTTTCTAAATTCTCCAATCTTCGGCTATTCTTTTTCCTGGAGGCTTTAACCAGTTTGGGCTATCATTAATAGTTAAAATATCCATCAACTTGGCGGTATTTTGACAAACACATATTCATTTATTTGAAGACTCGACTGTTTTTGTTGTATTGTGTAACCCCACACTCATTATACTAATTACTAATTGAAATAGCGCATTTTAGTTTTAGGTTATTTTATTTCAACCGGATATTTAACTGTCTCTTCGATGAAGAAATGAAGTGGACAAGAATAATTAAAGGATGTGTGTAAAGGATGTATGTGACTCAGAACACTATTATCATTGGTCTCAAGAAGTAATTTTTTATATTCTATATATATATATATATATATATAATTTATTTTTAGATAATGAAATTCAAGTTTTCTTCATGGCGGATGAGGTACACTCAATCAACTCGCCCGAAATGCTAGAGAAGTCGACAAGCAGATAACCAAGTTTAAAAAACTATATTAAACTTGCAACAGGAGTTGTGATATTGTACATTATTTATAGATTTTTAAATAAAATTTAATTTTAAAACAATAAAATAATAATTTAAGCCTTTTACTGCGAATAATGTATTTAATGAAAAAATTTATAATACATTTATAATATATACCATATATACATATACCATCTGTTAATTAATGAAATAACAGAAATTCATTTCACGAATACTAAAATAAGTATAATAAGTAGGTTAAGTGGAAGAAGTTTAATAGAAACACCTTCTCATCTAAAATTAAAAAAATGTTTAATTAATATAAAAAACAATGACGATTTATGTTTTTTATATAGTATTTTAGCTATTTTAATAAAAGATGACATTACTTGTGGTACTGAAAATAAAGTAAGTAGTTATATAGGTTTTTTAAAAGAGTTAAATTACAAAAACATGGAAAAN
>CAUHTR010006174.1:0-21345 GCA_959609185.1 Schmidtea polychroa
TTAACCCTACACTGCATGACTTTTTATATTTGATAGGAAAAAATGCATGATGTATCAACAGTGATACATGAAGTTAATATTGATATATAAAGGAAATAACAATAAGTTATATAATAAAAAAGTATTATATTGCAAATATAGCCAATACAATGTAATATGAGAGAACATTTACCGAGAACAAGAGCGAGACAGTTTTTATTGTAATAAGAAAATTGTGTATCACCAGTGATACAATATGCAGTGTAGGGTTAAGGCTTCTTTAAGTTGTTTAAAACTGTTTTCACAATTTTCTGACCATTCGATTGTTTTATCACAACTTGGCGCTGCTGCATGTAGGGGTGCTGCTATTTTAGCATTATCTTTGACAAATCGTCTATAGTAATTTGTCAAACCTAGAAAAGATCGAAGTTGTTTAGCACACTTTGGTTTCGTCGCTTCTGTAATTAACTTGATCTTCTCTGAATTTGTCTGTATTCTATCTTCACTGACGGTGTGACCAAGGAATTTGTAAATTTCACACTTCTCCGGATTTATTCTTAGTCCTGTTTTTTTTATTCTTTTGAAAACTTCTCGCAATCGCTCATCATGTTCAGACTGGTCCTTGCCATATATCAGAATATCGTCTAAATAAACTGTTTCAGCCGATTTGACATAGTTTTTCTATCGCGTCTGTGTGCGCGGTCTGGTTAGACCGAATATTGTTGGTGTGCGCACACAGACGCGAGCAATGGAAGCTCGGTTGTTTTTAATAGGTAATTTGTTATAATTGTAAATTTTTATGGATTGATTTAATAGTTTTAGAAATTCTGGAATTTTGATTAAATAAGTTTTGTTTAAAATTGGTAAAGTTTTGAAATGTATTTTGGAAGACATATGGAATTGTTTGAAATGTTTTTTGAAAGAATGGCGGTCGAAATGAATTTGCGATGTGATGTAGGTTGTGATCAGAAATTCTGTCTTACATCTTTTCGAAACATTAACTTTGTGAAAGGCGATCTCATTTATACTGGTTTTAAAGGAAAAATTCCAGATAAATTAATTGTATCGATTGTCACGGAACTTTCACAGTTGTTGCCATCATTTTTCATGATTATGCATGGGATCGAGTCTTCTAAATTCACAGATAAGTTCGTCAATAAAAGCAACGATATTGTATTATGTATTCGTGAGGAAATAATATTGAATCAGGCTATGTCGGATCTTTCAAATCGATTTGTTTGCAAAACGGAAATCAGAAATTATTTAATTGAAGAATTATCCAACAGATTTTCTCAGGTGTCCGAATTAAAACATTTGGGTAAGTCGAAGTTTGAAATCGCGCGCGTGCTCCGACGGAAACTGCAAATTGACAAAATGACATTATTCAAAATTGATCCACTGTCCTCTTTGGAGAAAAATAAAATTCTTATTCGTTCGTTTGATCTCAATCATAAACAATTGCTACATTAAACAATATAGTTACTATATTATAGTATATTGAATATACCCTCTAACATCGTGTGCATTAATCGCTGAAATGTTGCTGGAGCCGTTGATAATCCAAATGGAAGTCGATTGAAAGAAAATTGACCTTCTTTGGAACCAAAAGCCGTTTTTTCTTGTGCTTCTTCTGCTAATGCGACCTGATAGTATGCTTGTCCAAGATCTAAAGAAGAAAAGAATTTAGATCCTGATAGGTTATCGAGTAATTGGGATATGTTGGGCATAGGGCAAGATTCTCTTTCTGTAATCTTATTCAACTCTCGATAGTCTACGCACATTCTAATTGAGGCGTCTTTCTTTCCTACTACAACCAATGGAGAGCTCCATGGACTTTTACAGCGTCTTATAACTCCAGCTTTTGTTAACTCTTTTATCATATCTTCAATTTTCTATTCTAGATGCATCGGTTGTCGTCTTGGAAATTGCATTGTTGGATTCCCAGATGTATTAATTTCGTGCTCTACGATTCTTGTGAATCCTAAATCAAATCTGAGTGCCATAAATATTGACCCGAATTCATCTGATAATTTGTTAATTGTTGGCAATTCATTTCTTCCCAAGTCCTTTTTTGCTTTTTGTCTTCTCTCGTCACCAGTATAATTGCTAATCTTTGTCTCGGATTCGATATTGTTAATCTCCATCAACTGCACTCCAAATGCTTTCAAAGTATCTATCCCACCAATAAAACCTGAAAATATATTTTTAATAACAATTATTTTGATAGTCCTCATCCTATTGTGCCAATAAACATTTACTTCTGTACATCCCTATGGTTTTTGAGTTCCTGGAAAAACTCCACATATTTTGATTTCACTGCTGCTTAAACGTGGACTGCCAATTTTATTCCATGTTTCCTCATTCATCACTGTAATTGAAGCTCCAGAATCCCACAACATCTCAATCTCAACATCATTTATCATCATCTTGCTCCATTCTCTTCCATCTGATGTCGCATACTTCATTCTCTCTGTTCTGTCATTCCGATTTTCTTCCTTTACAACCCCATTGACGAAATGTATGCAATAGAGTTCCTCATGTTTTTTTTCAGTTTCCACATCATGACTTGCATAATCATTAATTGATTCTCTTGTTTCTGCATTATCCGAGTAATTTCTTCCGTTTTCTTCGTCATGCACACAAGCTATCATTTTCTTGTTCTCATAGTTATGTTGTTCTTTCTTTCTTAATAAATAACAATCACGACAATTATGCCCTCCCTTACCACATATCAAACATTTATCTTTTAGTGGACATTCATATATTCTGTGCCCATGTTCGCCACAGCAAAAACATTGGCCTGACTGTAATTCGCCGTTTCTTGGATCAGGAAGGCCTCTAGATCGATTGTATAATCTTTTGGCAATGTGTTTAAGCGAAACCGTTGGTGTCCTTCTCTGCACATTCCGTTCGACTGCATGATTCATTTCGTTATTTCTGTTATACGAATTATCCGGTAAATTCTCTCTTCTGTAATTTCTTTGTCTTCTTAATACATTGGTGTTACTTCCATTTGTTTCTCTTGTAAACGTTTCTGAATTTCTTCTCCTTGTTGCTTTCGCGTAACTACTCTTCTTTATTACAATAATTTCTTCCGTCTTTTCTTTTGATTCCACTTTTTCGTAAATTTTGGCCAGTTGATTTCGTTCTTCTGCTGTCATCGATGGTTTCATTGTTAGAGCATCCTTTAATCTTCTGTCTCTGATGCGTTCAGTTATAATTTCATTGGCAATTTCCTCTACCCTTATTCCTGAATTAATAACTTCACTCACTAATTTCAATACCCTGATTTCGAAGGTTGCATATCTCTCATTTTCCTCTTGTCTGATTGCAGCAAGTTCTTTAATCTTGTATATAATAGTCAATTTAATTGTAAATGTTTCGGAAAACCATTCTTTAGCTGCTTTATCTGTTGTTTTTTCTGTTTTGAAATTTATCCGCAGTGTAGCCGCTTCATCGCAAAGGAGAAAATCGAATGTTTCTGTCCCCTTCAAATGATTCCTAGCGATCCAATCATCAATTGCCTGTATCCATTTTTCAGCTTCCTTGGTACGTCTGCCGTCGTATCTTCTAATTTCCATATCCAAGAGTTCTTGTGCACGTTTTGGTAGCGCGTCTCTTGCAAACTTTTTCCTTTCTCCTCGAGTCATCATTGTGTGAACATTTCGGCGTGGTCGCCAGTTACAACAATTGGTTCATCTAAAGATTTATTAATATTAACACAGAGTGATCACTCTTAAATAGTAATGTATATTGCATAATAACTAACACATTGTATTGAATTACGCAATATACTCTGAACTGCTTCACATTTGGTCCTTGGCCTCTAATGTAATATCATTACTTATTATTTACTTTTGAACTTTTTACTTTTGATCTATTTGAACTGTGAATGTAAAATGTCATTCCTAATACTATGACTTGTTTTAATAAAACTTCTCATGTACTGACTACCAACACAAAGTATACATAGTGGTCTTATTCCAATTCAATATTGCTAGTTGTTATACTTTTAGCCAGGTCTGTCGAAAGCAATTCCGGGCCCCTAGGCAGATCATTTCATGGGCTCCTAAACAATTGTTAATCATATAATGCATAAAATAGTAGATGATGTTTTATTTGACGCATGGTTTCAGTTTCAGTAATCATGTTTAGTAAATATAACAATTTTTAATTCCAGCATTAAAAAACTCAAAACTTTATTTAGTTTATTTTCTAATATTGATACTGATGTTGATCTAACTACTTATTGATGTTCGTTCAATTTATTCTGATGGAATTCAGATGCTTGAACTTTTAACTGATTGTAGTTAAGTCAAATTAAGTGTCAGTAATATTATATTTAAATACATAACAAATCGAACATGGGCTCATAGGCATTTGCACCCCCTGCCACCCCCATTAAAATTATTAATTAAAATTATTAATTTAACTAAAGATGAAATTTAAGGCTATTGGTGTGTCCCGAATTGTAGCTTAATCATTGTAGACATATGTAAGACAATCTTGAAGTGGGATATCATTTTACCCAAAGTTTCGAGATTTTTTTCTGTTATTTTTCCCTAGTTTGTTTTATTAAAGTTGGTGGGTCGCCGGTAATCCACATTTTACCAGTTCGTGTTATTTTCGACGTAACCCAAGATACAATAATTTATTTGACCATCCGACACCCGCTGAGTGATCAACGTTGGTAGTGTGTCGTATGGGCGAACACTCGTGAGAAGTGAGTATACCTCTGTACACTATAATCGTCGAACATTTGAATGGATTCGCGGGCTGCTGATAGTAGGCATATACCCGAATTCCGTTAGGTTCCTTTATGCTATGTTACAATATCGTGAACCTGGGAAGATCTATTCCTTGATGGTTTGTACCTCATGCTATGATGTCAGTCGGCGTTACTCTGCTGAAAAATCTTTCTCAAATGCATTTCAATTGAAAACGAGTTGATACAAGTTTATTAAAGTATACGCGCAACACTAAAGTGACTATCAGACCACGCCCATTCCATCTTCCGCACTTATTCCTTGAGTACCTCCACTCGGTTACGGAGCACTTTTTCGATCGGCTCGCATATCTTCCAATAGCTTTAACACTAGAATTAAATATAAACACCTTTTAATATTACAATATTACAGGTTTTGTAGATAATTTTAGGGTTTCGGTCAATTCGCCTTTGCGCTTAGTACGATCCCTGAGTGAATCTCCCCAGCGATCGGTTGTTCCCCTTGTTTAATCCAATGAATTCCTTACTTTTAAGTGTTTGGTCTTCCCTTGTAATCATTTGGGATATCTAAATTTTTAACCACTTTCTATATATGTATTTCGCATATACTTGTACCCATATACCTGTACACACTTATCTATATCTATATATACATATATATCTACACACAGGTATATTAAATGATACTAAATAACAGCAATAATAATTACTAAATACAAAACCGAAGAAAAGAATATTAATTTTTATTAGAAGTCGGAAACTTTCCTTTATTTTCGTATGCTTGGACATTTTAGTGATGGCGCATCTATGAGCATTGTTACTAGTAAATTTATCTCCGCAATTGAGGCTTTGTAATTTATCCCTACGATGGTGTCGCTGTAATTTATCGATTAATATTGTAATACAGTAAAATCTTTTTTTACACGGTCTTTTTTTACACGATTTCATGTAATATCATGTAAATAATTAAAAATTTCTTTTGGAATTCGTGTTAAATTAAAAATAATGTGTAAAAAAATTTAAAATTTCTTCTTTTGTCAATATAACTTTTGTTGCTATAATATTTCCCTTGTAGTACTAGCAATATAACTTAATGGTTATCACTTTTGCGTATATAAATTTGGTTCAGCTTCAATTTAATATTTCAGACACCGGTTACTATTACCAATTACTATGTCCACTGTCTATGTTAACCCAACAACCGCATCACTCAGGATTCACACAATCGCAATATTCATTCATAAATCAAATAACTGACGAAATGATCTATTTTATAATTGAATAAAACAAACACTAAATGTCATTATCCTGGAAAGCTATCTAGAAGGACGGACGTCTCAAAGAAACAGAAATCGGAGTTTTCATCTGTCGATTCTGCAGTTCGGCCAGATCCTTCTGCCACTCCGCGTTGTGGCCACACAGATGTTCGCCGTCGGTATTGGCTATGATTCCGAGTTCAATTTTCTCTTCGATACGTCTCAATCTTGTGATTGCTTGATTGATATAACAAGTCTATGTTAATAAATAATTATTATTTTTTAAAGATTGTACAAAATTATTTCTCAAAAAAATTTTTTTTTGCTTAATATAATACTAATTTATTTAGTGCTTCGGGGCGGAATAATCACTTGGTAAAGCTAAAATCAAATAATTTCATCTATTTTATTTTGACTTCAATTTTTCAAACAAAAGCTGCACTCAGAAATTACTGAAAAAGAAAAATATATAGAGATGTAATCTGGAAAACTGATCAAGGACGGAACATGTGTCAGGAAATAACATAGGATGCTTTGATTTTTAATAATGAGCATAAGGTAATGTGAGAAGCTCCAAAATTAGAAAATTTCTTTACTTTTAATTTCCAATTGTCTCTTTCTTATTTTTTTTATTATTAGTATTCAAAAATCACATCAGGTGATTTTGGATGATTTTTAAACCCCACTCCTTCATCGCATATCGCCAGAAAATATTATTTATTAAAATAAATCATATAAAAAATATATTTTAAATTTCAAATTTATTGTCATTGTAATAATTATTTAATTTTAATTTTTAAATTTCAATCTCTTATAGGTAAACTATAAAAAAATATTTGAAACTTTGTAGAAGGACAAAGCAAAATAGTGTTAATATTTTAGCAATCATATATTTATTTCACAGAATTAAAAATTTTGGCAGACTCACTAAAGTGATTAAGAGAACCTTTAAAAAATAAAGAATAACTAAATTTATAAATTGCACTAAATCTATGCTTCACCATGATCCCAAGACGAGCATCGATTTCTTCATCTTGTGGAATATAGCATAAAATAATTAAGATAAAGAAAATATGTTTTCATCACAAATTATTTTTTCGCTATTTGTTTTTATTTTCTTATTACGAAAGTGTCCATATGCATGACGTTTATTATTCTCAATCCAAATTCTTTTATCATCTGAATTTGTTAATGCAACTTTTGACTGAAGAAAAATAAATATCTGATGCTCTTTTGTAGCAGTTTCACACTGGTACTTAATGCTTTTTAAATAATTGTGTAGAAGTCTCTCTTGACCATTGATTTGAGTAAACTCAAATCTTTAGAACATGAACTTCAGAAATTTCTTTATTAACGGCTTTTGAAACATAATCCAACACAACTGTTATGATTTCAAGAACATTACTACTTACATTTATCAACTGAGATAAATCAGGTTTCACATAAACGTGCCTTTCTTTATTTCTTAATCCTTCTTTCATTAAATCCAATGCGTATCTTTCAGATTCATGAGCAATTCTTTGTACTTCAATAGGGACAAACATAGCTCCATTACTTTTATTTTTGTCCAATAGTTCATAATTCATATCACATAAATAATCTTTATTTTGTTTTCCAATCGAAATATTACTTTGATTTTTACTTTGTAAATTTGTAGACTTATCTTTCATTGTGATATTAGGCAGTGGGATGTTCATTGAATACTTGCATAACGGCTCTGATTCTTTAAGATTGTCGAAATCTTGAATAATACTAGAAAATGTACAAGAGTTTTTCATTTTGAAATTGTCAGATTTGGGAAAATCAAATGAACGAAATTTGTTATTGAACATATTTTGAATTTCTACTTTACATTTGTAAGAATATATATCATCATCATGTATCAATTCATTTCCTTCAATGGAATTAATAAATAAAGATTTTGTCAGATCATCACAATGAAAATCCACAATTGAATTTGTGACATGAATGTCCCTACTGTCGGCATATCCGAAAAGGGTACCAATGACACGAGAATTTACGTCAGACCTTCTTTCAAATGCATCAGTTATTGAAAATAGAGCCACTGAATGAATATTAATTTTAACGCTTTCCATTTTAAAAATCTCCATTTAAACAACAATCACCAAAATCTCAAGAAACCTCTAAATCAAAATCAATTACAATTAAAAAATAAAAATCAACTGCGCACATCAATTTGACAACAATTCCGCACACAGACGCGACAAAAACAAAAGCAAAAACTGCCAGTCAGAGGTAGACGTCATTCCCCCCTCTGACTGGTCGAAACAACCATCAAAATACAATTGGTTAAATTACTTATGTGTCATTGGTACATAATTCAATAATTCACTTTTTCCTAACTTAAATTTTTTTTATTAATTATCTTTAAAAACAATTCCTTTACCCTTTACCTTTGATATTTTTTTAATGAATATTTTCTTAGATTATAATTTTTCATTATATGACTATTTTTCTATTCAATGAAAATTATTAACACCACGGTACTAATTTTATTTTAATTGTTTTTATCAATGATAAACATTTTCAAAGGATATTTCATTAAAAATGTAATGCCATATAATATGTTAATGAATAAATCTAACCTGTATTCAAGCTAATAAAAACCACAAATTTGTATTATTTTGACTGACTTTTTGGGTCTACAACCGATCTTTTACTTTCCTATATATTCAGTATTTTTTAGAAGAAAAATAAATTTGGTGTACTAATATTTGAATTTAAATAATTAAAATAATAATACACCTAAACATCGATTTGCGTCGTTTTCGAAGTTGCGTCGTTAATTACTATCGATATAGAATCTTTAAGTTCAGAATAGAAAAGGTATGAAATTTTAAAATTATACTTTCTGTGAAATTTATTGAATTTTTGTTGTTTTAATTTATAATTTTTTGTGTTGTTTTATTTAATGTGAAGTCTTTAAAATTAATTAAAAATTAATTAAAGGATTTAAAAAATTATCAAATGTAAAAATTATAATTTTTATGAATTTAGCGAACTTTAGTTTTAATTTAATAATTTTTAAATTTTTTTTATTTAATGTGCTGTTTTAATTTATAATAAATTAAAGTTTGTGTTGATATTCATACATGTTTTTATTAATAAAATTTGGTTTTTTTCATGAAATTTACTACGAGATACCAATTAATGAAAAACTAGTATAAACATATATTATAAATGATTTCGATTTGCGTCGTCTTTCTACGGTTCCAATTAACGACGCAAATCGAGGTTTAGGTGTATTAGAAATTAATTTTCAAATTATTATAATTAAATGTTTTTTTTTGTTTTAAACATTAAATATTTCTCTGTAAACTAATTTTTCAGTTTATCCCTCTAAAAATGAGATATTTTAATTTTAACTAATTCAACAATGCTGGCGATAAAAAGTGATTTCAGTGATAAAATAGCATTTATTTGCCACGAATTAATGGAAAAGTTTAAAAATAAAATTATTCACTAGATAATTATTTTCAGTTGTTTATCTTTTGATATTGTGGAATATTTATTAATTTAATTAATTAAATCTTTCATTATTGACTCATTATTTTCATTTTCTTTTCTCTTCTTTTTACTAAACTACAAACCAATAAATTAAATTCACAGAATACATAAAGTTTCAGTAAGGGTATTTGTCAACTTAATTCTGTAGTAATTTTTCAGGTCTTGCGCAATGATTGTTCAATATATTCATGGCAAAAAGAAATTTCATAAATATTTTATATGAAACGATTAAAGTTGCAAAGATAATTTAAAATAAGTTACTTTCTTGCAATAAAAGTATATCTAAATGTAGAGTTTTTAGATATTAAACATTTTTTGTTACTTTAAAAAGATAATTAATGGGGTACGACGTTAACATACAACCTAATATGTTAATGAGGTTTGAGTTGATTTCAAGTGAATATTCGGCGAGTCAATCGACTTGCGATTTGTTGTATCATAAGTCATTGTAATGTAACTCTCAAAAGAATATATTATTGCAATTGTAGTACCTGCAGAAACTCATCGATATTTAGATTTATTTTTATTATTATATTAAATTTAAAATTAAATTACATGTCAAATTTAATCAGAGTGCAATTTGTTTTAATAACGAATTTTTGACAATTTTTTGAATCAGAACAAAATGAACTACACGACAATAATATTTTCTAAATAAAGTATAGTTTTAACCTTTGTCACTTTCTTTAGCTCAACAAAAGTATCGAAAAATAATTACTCATAAAGCATGTTAAAAATGCATATTGTCAATGCATCGCCCACGGTGCAATTTTTGTCTAATATTTCACTTTAAATATGACTTTCCCAACATTAAATCATCAGGTAGAAATGAAAAAATACAATATAGATTTATCGTTTCTACCTGATGATGACATTCAATTTGTCGAAATATGGTATATAGCAGACAAGCTCAAACTGCAGCTCACGAGCCGCATGCGGCTCTTTGACATTTTTTTTGTGGATCAATAAATTATTAAGTTGTAACTGAAATTTTTCCTTTTTTCACTTACCAACTTTTTAAGTACAGTTAAGTTGTAAAATTATGTATTTTTTTTAAAAATTAATTTTATTCCTTGAGTTAAGTTGTAAAATTAAAAAAAAGTTTAAATAGTTAAAATTTTTGATATAAATTTTTAAAATACTTTCGATTTTGATTTTACTAATTGGCAAGTATTCTTATAAATTTTTTATAATACTTAAAATCAAACAATCTAAAAAATATTTTAGATTATCATGGATAAGACCAAAAAAAGAAAATATGAAGAAGAGAAAAGAAGTTTTAATGAAGATTGGGAACTAAAATTTTTGTTCATAAATAAGAATGGAAAAGCATTATGCCTTATTTGTAGATCGACTATAGAATATTTTAAAGTTGGGAATTTAAGGAGGCATTACCAAGCCATTCATGGCAATTTCCATTCACAATATCCTGAAAAAACAAAGTTAAGGGAGGTTAAAATTGAAAAATTGGAAAATGAACTCGAAATATTTTTAAATCCATTTTTAGTGGATGTTATTGTAGGACACATTGGATATACCTGAGGTCATCCTGTCTAATTCTGCAAATTTGAAATTAGAGTTGATTGAAATTCATGCAGATGAAGCATTAATCATGCGACATAAATCAATAGAATCCATATTAGAATTTCGGAAACTTGTTTCGGAATGCAAATATCCAAATATAATTATAATTTAGTTTTTCGAATATTGTCTATATTTGGAACAACTTATAAATGTGAATCATTTTATTCAACAATGAAATTTATTAAAAATAAATATCGTTCACAGCTAACAGATGTCCATTTAACTGAATTACTAAGGACGTCACTAACAAGTTATCAACCCGATTTGAAAAATCTCGTTAAATAAAAACGATAAGTAAGTAAAAAACAAAATTTTCAATTTTGTATTTTATCATACAATTTTGATATAATTTTTAGATTTTCGTGCACATGTTTTTGAAGTAATTTTTAAATGCGTTAAATGAAATATTGAATTTTTTTTTATTTAATAAATTTATTGAAAGATAAGAATTAGTTAATAATTATGATTAGTTATTAATTATGATAATAAAATTTAAATTTAAGTTTGCATTGATAATTTTGCGGCTCTACAGTATTTTATGATTTTCGAACATGGCTCTCCAACCTAAACCTTTGAGCACCCCTGGTATATAGTATAAGTGATGTCCGTTTGGTGTTTTCGAATATTTATACGCCAAAGCGTAATAAGTAAAAGCTAAAATAACATTAAATAAGGGCCTATCAGTTGCGCTAATGGACATTTTATTTTTATTTAATTTATTTTAGGTAATTTTTTTATGTAATAAGAATTGTAATAGTAATTTTTAAGTTGTTAACTAATTAATTTTCATGCTTTGGTTCATTAATTTTTTTAAAATATTTTGTAGAATTTCTGGTGGGTTTAATCACTATAAAGGTAAGATATTTATTTTGGAAATTAAGCATTCTAGTTAATAACTAAATGTTTTGATGATTTTTAAGAGTTTTTAATTTTTTTTTAAAAATTTTTTGTAATCATTTTTCTTAGTAGAAGTAGAAAACCTTAGTAGAAAACCTAAATTAACTTTACAAAAAACTTACATATTGTTTGCATGAATGGAATAAGTTTGGATGTGGTAGAGCTAATGGGAAACCCGAGACAATCGAAAACTTGAGCGATATGAGAGAACCTAAATGGTCAATCAAATTAGTAGAGGCAATTAAATCAGCCGACTAAAAATTAAATTAGGGCAAGCCGTCAAAGGAGACGATCGAATCCTCAAAGTAATTAGAGCGACAAGAGAAAGCCCGGGGGAAACTGGATCCGAAATAATTTGAATCAGTAAAATCAAATTACGAGTGTACCAGAAAGGGACATCTCCCGTTTGAAGATTAATCCCTGCGCAAGGTTCAGATTTATATTGAAAGGTGCAGATCAAAAGAGTTGTTTAAAGTTGTATTTATTTCATTAAAGAGTGTGATCGATAAAATTATAATTGTATTAGTCTCGAATAAAGATTTTTGTGTTGGACGTTTAACTTAATTTCAAAAAGAACACAAAGGAGTCAGCCAGTAATACCGACTTGCACAAAATACCCAACATTATTATAATTAATCAAAGAACGAAGTTAAAGTTTCTATAATAGAAAATCGCCAACTAAGTATAATAAAATATAACATTGCTATATATTTCGACCGTTAAACAGTCTCCTTCAGGATAAGAATCACATTAATAACAACTAAATGAAAATAATAATATTCAAACAAATTAACAACTAATAATCGTAATCGAACTGTATTAAAAAGATATTTTAATAAAAGTTTTTAAAAAACATTTTGTTTAATCATATAAAAATTTATTAAAAAGAGCTATAAATCAGTAAATGTATCGATGTTTTTGATATTCACGAATTATCGGCACTGCCTTTTTCAAGTGAATTTGATCATTATTTAAATTAATAACTTATTGTTAGGGCAAAATAAATTAATTTTGTATTTTATATTAAATTTATTGGTTAATTTTTAATTATATTTTAAATTTTAAATGGTATTAAGATTTTGGTTATTTCCTATATTATTTTTTTATATTTTATTTTATAATTTAAATTAAAAATTTTTTTTTAATTTTATATATATTTAATGTAAATAAATGTCCCTGACTGTTGATGGAGGGTTTATGTTTTTTGATATAAAGAGTTTCTGCGGCTAATCTCTGTAATGTATTTTTGAACGTATCTTGTAATAATTTGCATTTTGTTTCGTGTATGAGTGGTGCTGATTTGTGCACTCTTTTCCAGTGTTCGTGATAATTGCTGGTTTTATCTTTGATGTGTTCATTGAGTCTTGTTTGGGACGTTCTATGTGTTTCGCCTATGTACGATGCGTCGCGTCTTATGCAAGTGATTTGATATACAATGTTTTTTGAAAAGCAAAAACATTTGGTGGAGGATTGGCATATACATTAGGTCTGATGTTAGAGATTTTTGAGACTTACGAAGCTGTGATTTCAAAGGTGCAGCGGTGGTAAAAATTTGGCGAATATGTACTGGTAACTCCATTTTGCGAATGTAAGCTCTGATTTTATTACATGTCTTATTGTTTAAAAAAAAGTAGGTATATGACTGGTTTATTGACATGTTACTTTTGTGTATTATGCCTATTGAAGTTATATTCACTCAAAAAGTATTTTTCTAGGAACGCCTTTGGGTTTCCATTTTGCAAAAACCGTGTTTTGAAGTTTTTAAGGGTTTCTTGTATTTTCATTGTGTCCGAACAGTTCCTTATTGGATTTTTTTCTCTCCTACTAATAGATCAATTTTTTGTTGGAGTAGAACGTGACTTTCCCAAGGAAGAATGAGTCCACAGTGTAGACTTTTAGTGAATAAATCTGTCTTGAATGTGAGTGTATCTGGACCTTGCGAAGGACTTATCATGGCATCTAAAAAGCAATTTTGTCCCCTGGGTCAGGTAGTTCAAAAGTGAACTGAATATTAGTGTTAGTGAAGTTGGCATGTGTCAAGATTATGTTGAGAAGTACCGTGGAGACTATGAAAATTTCATCAATATATCTCTTCCACATCAGGATCTTATCTTCAAAAAATGATCTAATATTTGATTCTATATGATTCTATATGATCCATGTAGAAAATAGCTAAAATTAAAAAGGTAAAAATAAAAAAAAGGTAAAAATGAAAAAAAAAGGTAAAAAAAAACCATGAATTTGTTTAAACGGTTTTCCATTAATTAATACAGTATCTGAGTTTAAGACTAGTTTGACAATTTCTATAAAATCTCTTTCAGGCAAGTCTGCAAAAACTGTTTCTGGTTTGAAGGTTTCGAAGAAAGAAGCTGCAACTGTAAAGACGTTGTTCTCTTTAGTGAGAGGGATAGATCCATAAAAATTTGAAACGTCAAGAGATCCCCAGAAGTATTGTTGTTCTAATGATATGGAAAGAGATAAGTTTGTTATTTCGGTAATAAATTGGTTTGTGTTTTTAAGATGACAGAGAATACGATTTAGAAGATTTTTGAGGATTCCAGCAAGAATTTTTGAAAGAGTTGTGGATGGAGTGTCAACAGCAGATACAAGAGGTCTACCTTTAAAGTATCTTTGTGATTTTTGGGCTACATGGTCATTGTACTTGGTAAAGGTTCACCACAATTACATTTGCAAGTAAATATCTGATTTCGAGGTTAGTCTGTTTGTTAGCAATGACAGAAAGTTTCTTATTAAATGTGATTTGAAAGGAAGATGGTAAGATCAATTTGTTTATAAGCGTATTGTTGGCAAGATGTTCGTTGAAGAGTGATTTATAATGATCCGTGTTAAGCGACACAAGTCTGTCTGCTTTATCTGAAGGGAGTAATTGTTAAATCTTTAAGGTTTTTAAATGTTTTTGTATTAAAAATGAGAGATTTTTGTGCCGAGAGATAGTTTTTCATGAGATTATTCAGTTTGTTGATAAGGTCACTTTCGAAACTGCTAATATTCTCGTCAATATCATTTGGAAGGTCTGGCATGTTGACGTATGTTCTACGATTCGGATAGAGAAGATAATTTTTCCGCAATGTTAGAAGATTCTGGATGAGATTTTGTTTTTAATTTTTTTGTTTTAAGATGTAATACTAATTGTTTTCTTAGACTTTCAAAAGTACCATTAGTTATAATTTCAACTTTGTTAAGATCTTTTTGGTTCGGTGGTGGAACAAAAGCTCGTTCCTTACTATTATTACTTACTTTCAGAAAAACCTGTGCAGGGATCATGAGTATTCGAAATTCATTTATCGACGGTCTCTTTGGTCATGCACTCAAAAAAAGATTTAGAATATCTATTTCTAAGAAGCAACATAACCAAAGAATCAATGCTCTCACTGAATTGATAAACGTGGATGATAAAGATCATGCACGAAAAACTAATCCTCTCACCATATTTCGTTTTTTTAAATTTACAAAAGCTCTCAGGAGTAGTAAAACGACCAGTATTAGTCGCTAATCTGCATATTAGGTCTGGTAGAATTTTTCCTTCCGTTGAATAAGCAGATCGAAAAACGGCATCATAGAAATTTTTTCTTCTTCACACGCAAATTTAATATTCATATGCAAATCATTTATGTAATCTAAATAAAGCCTTACATGCTCACTATTCTGAAACACTAAAAAAATATTATCAACATTTCGTTTATACACAGTTGGTTTAGTTAAATTGTATGATGCAATTTTCTTTTCTAAACTTAACATGAAAATAGATGCCATTGTTGGAGCCAATGTGAAACCCATTGCAACCCCATAAACCTGTTAATATCACTCATTGTTAAAAATAAAATTAACATTCGACGTTCAAGTAATTTACAAATGCTATATCATCAACTTTCTCATGTTCGATAACATTATTATTATTATTATTATTATTATTATTATTATTATTATTATTATTATTATTATTATTATTATTATTATTATTATTATTATTATTATTATTATTATTATTATTATTATTATTATTATTATTATTATTATTATTATTATTATTATTATTATTATTATTATTATTATTATTATTATTATTATTATTATTATTATTATCATCATTATAATAGTATTGGTTAACAAAATTCAGCCAATAACCTTTGAAATTTTGACACAATTATTTTATATTTATTCCTACAAATAATTTTGAAATTTATTTTGTGAAACTTTTAATATTTTCATGGATAAAATTTTATTATTAATGAACTTATCTTTCATCGAGGAAGATCCACAGCAGGTAATTTACTTTTTTGTTCGTATGATTTTAATACAATAAAAATCCTTTAAACCGATATTCATAACTAAAACAATTCAAATTTATATTTAAAGATTATTAAAGAAACTTTTATCAATAAATTAAATGACCTACTAAATTCAAGACCTACTTAGATGATCTTCGGATCTTGGTTATGAATATTTAGTTCATGGGTGTAATGCCACATACTGCCCGTCATCTCCGTTCTTAAGTTCCTGATCACTATAGACTGATTGAATTGCTTAATATTAGTAAACACAATTTTGTGATAAATTTATTGAAATGTGGTTTGATTTCAACTTTTGTGACATTTGAAAATATAAAACCTTTAGAATTTTTAAAAGTTTGAATTGAGAAAACAGATTTTTATGTCTTTTAACAAAATTTATATTTAAAAAAATTAATGAATTAGTTTGTTTATGAAGAGCAATTTAGATTGATTTATTTTGAATTTCTATTCTACCTAACAATGACAGTGAGTGTGTCGATATATATATATATATATATATATATATATGAATCAATAAAGATTCGATGTTTATTTTTTGATATTCACGAATTATCCACACAGCCTTTTCCAAATGTTTTTCTTTTCAAAATATAGATATCTGATTCAATTTTTACAAACCTTTACAAACCTTCTTTAACTTCTTTGGCGAGTCACTGGTAGAATCTGTATTGGGACAGCTATGGTGGTTGTATGTGTGCAATAACATCAACAATAATAATAAACTCTTAAGAATATAAATATAAATCACTGTTAACATACCATGTTTTTCTTCTTTCACTCGTGAACTTATTTTCTTGATTTTTACATTTAATTCTTTTGACATTTTGTAATTTTTTTAAATTCTATTTACTGATTTCTGGTCTCTATAGTAAAGATTGTAAAAATAAAATTTAACAAAACCATTACTTCTATATCTAATCGATAAACTTCATGTGTTTATTTTGGATATTCGATTGAAACTGACAATTTACATTCTAAACAAGTTTATATATTTCTGCTCTCCATCAATTTACTCCAGGAAACTGGGTTAATTTCGCAACATAATTCTCGGTAATCCGATACTTCTAGATTTTTTATCCTACGATTGTCATAAATGTATTTTGTTTCTCTATCTATCCATGATTGATGAAATCAATAAAAATTTAATTAATTAATTAATTAGTTTATATTTTGCACTCATATGTTCTTGGGACTCTTAATTTGAAAATATTTAATATTGATTTATTTTTTATTGGCAACCAGTTTCTATTTTCATATAATTAATTTAATTACTTTTGATTAATTTATGAGATCTCATATCTATCAGTTTGATTTCGGATTAATTAAAATTACATTATTTTCTTGTCATTCCAACAGTTAGAACATAAATGTTGTCGGAACTAGTAATTAGCATGGAACCTGTTTTAGATAAACTTATTTCAATATTTGTTTTTTTGGACTATCATAATATATTTATTTATAAAAAAATATTTTCCTAAAGATTTGCGCCCTACGCTGTTTTCTAAGCTATCTATGTTATACATTCATTTATCAACTAATTCCCTAAAGAATAATAAGAAAATTTTAAATGCTTTCAATAAAAATTCTCAAATATAAAACCGCTAGTGGCGAAAAATTAATTATAATTTAATTTTTGAAGGATTTGAACTTCTAATTTACATAAATCTGGAAATTATCTTTTATAACAAATAAACAACAAAGTCAAAATGAGGTAGCCGACTGTCTCTTAGTTCGCCTAATTTAAAAGACTACACTTACACCTGCGTTGCCCTTAACAAAATCTGCATAATAATATAAGAAAATTATCAATAAATTATATTATAAGAAACTTACAAATTTGTCAGTGTTGAAAATTCATTAGCAGTTACATCTATCAATTTATTATAGGTTTCGAAATATGGTTAGAGTTACTGAAACATATATATATATATATATAAAACTTTTACTCAGTAGTGACAATATTTTACCTTTTCTCATATATTTTAATATAACGTTATTGATTGACATTTATTCTGATAGTTTACCTTTCTTTACCTTTTTTTACAAATCAAACCACGAAAGGAATTTTTACCATGACTGAGAAATATTGACCAGCTCGTTTTCTAATAATGAATTCTTAACTAAGTCCTTTAATACTGTAAGAAATAATTTATTTAACTAAGAAGATCTCATTAAAAGTAAATATATGATGAAGAATAAACTTTGTATCTTTATTTTCTTTTATTGTAACATTCATTGTATCTTTTTATGTGATTCTAGTACCTGGTTGTTGATAATTAGTTGTTTGTACTTGGTTATTTGTTACCTATTGTTAGTACCTAGTTTTTGGTTGTTGGTTGTAAGTATTTAGATGTTAGTTCATGGTTGTTGGTTGAATTATTACTATATTATTATTATTACTATTATTCACTTGAAATATTTTCATAAATATTTGCATTAAATATTAAGATAAAAATTTTGCTTCAAAATTTAACTTTGAAAAATATTTAAATTAAAAATTATCTTTGTAAATTATTGCATTCAAAACTTCATTATTTTTTAAAATTTCTCAGAAGACATCGTTTCTTAAAAATATCTTACATAAATTTTAAATTATTACTCTAATTTACTTTAATTTACTTAATTCAAAATTATTGCTTAACTAAAATTTAAAAATTATTCCTTATTTAATAATTACTACTTTAATTTACTTTAATTTCTCAGAAGACGTCGATTCTTCTAAATTTCTTATCATAAATTCCTGTAAAAATCCTGGGACCAAAATAACTCCTCACTATAGTGATTCACATATACATAAAATACTGTGACTATCTCATCTTAGTTCATTTTGACCTAAAATTGTTAGCTAAAATACCCTCTCACTATAATGCTTCAGATTGACATAGGAGGTAGGGTGCAGAAAATCACAAACTACTATTTCACAATAAATTAAAATATAGACGTGCGCAGAAAATATCAAGTTAATAATCTAAGATTCGTGCAGCACTTGAAACAGACAGTTCTGAAAATTTCTATTACATAGAGAAAATATTTTATCTACAGTCATAATATTATAAAAACTTTTTTTTTCAATTTCACCACTCATTATTTTTCCATTGTATTTAATAAAAAGAGCTTGAAGACTATAAATCAGTAAATATATCAAAAACATCGATATATTTACTGGTTTATAGTCTTCAAGCTCTTTTTAATAAATACAGTCATAATGAAAATAAATGACCTGTTAAAACATTTTTGTGTTTTTAAATTTGGCGCTAAATATTTTAAAGGAACTATTGCAAAAAGGGATATAAAAATTTCCAGTTGAATATATCCTAATAAAAAATATTTCCCGCTAGGTGGAGAGCCCGTCATAATTTATACTGGCCCAGAAAGTTCACATCTTAATAGAAAAATTTATTGAGAAAAAATTGAGAAAAAAAAGTCCTTATCATCTACAGTTTCCAGTTCATTATGAAAAAATAAATAACATTAAATTATATATATATATATATGTTTAGAAAACTTTCCTGATAAGAGAAAACAATTTTTCATTTTTGATATTTTAGTAATAATTAAATTAATTTTATATCTCACGAACCAATTTAGCAAATGACGTTTTATTCTCTTTATTTTTCCCTTAAGTTTTCGTAAAAGTCATGCTGAATTTTGACATTAGGTTTATTATTTCTTATAAATTTTTTTATTTATGTTTTGAAAGTACAATATGTTAAGACTTTTCCTTAATAACTAGATTTTTTGTTTAAAACACGGTTGTTATAAGAAAAGCACAAAATTTAGGGTATGTTAATTAAATGAGCATAATCATGGAGTTGACTCTTACCTTTTTGGTGATTAAATCTATCTGAAATTTTAAAATATATTTCAAAACATTCTTATTAAATAAAAAGCTAGAAAATTAATTTACAAATAACTTAAAAGTTACTATTAAAATTTATTATTACATTGAAAAATTAAATAAATACAACTTATCCATTAGCGAGATTGTTAGGGCCTTATTTAATGCCACCTAGACCCTTACCTAGGGCCTTATTTAATGTCACCTAGACCCTTACCTTTTGCGTTTTGGTGTATATAAAGTAAGAAAAGGTTAATGCGAGAAGATATTGAATTGGAATATGATCTTTTATTATGGTGGAAGGTATAAAGTCATCAACTGAAGTTCTGAACGCAAACACCGGACATTACCGGGACCCCTTTGATATTGATAACTATAAAAACAAGTTCAAGTTTTACCACGAGGGGTCACAAATCATTAATAAATTATCGACGAATTTTTTATGTGAAATAAATCAGAGAAAAATATTTAAATAACCCATTATAGGTCAATTTCTCATTTTTGGGATATATCTTTTCTGTTAAATAAATTTGGCTGAAGAAATATTTAAAAATTTTTTATCAGTACCAGTATTATGAAAATGATTAAATTTCATCAATAAAATATTGTATAAATGACAGCTAAAAGTTATTATAGGAATTGCAAAAAAACCTTTTCAAATAATTATTATTTTTAGTGAATTAAAGAAATATTATAAGAACTTTTTTTTTCTAATTTCACCACTGATTATTTTTTCCATTGAATTTATTAAAAAGAGAGCTTGAAGACTATAAATCAGTAATATATCGATGTTTGTTGATACTCACGAATTTTCGGCACTGCCTTTTTCAAGTGAATTTTCTTGAAAAAGGCAGTGCCGAAAATTCGTGAGTATCCAAACACATCGATAAATTACTGATTTAGAGTCTTCAAGTTCTCCTTTTAACAAATTTAAAGAAATATATTCAAACTTTTATTTGTATTTTTATTATTAATAATAAAACAACTTCTTAGAAAACATAAAGCACTAATAGTTTTTGGGAAAAGACTGTACCTAGTTTCTGTAATAAAATATTCTATGGAAGCACTCTATGACTCTCAACTTGAAGGTTTGATAGTTTTAAGTTGGTTCTTTTATTTTGAGGTTCCTATAGTGCATATCTTGCATTAAACGTAGGTCGTTTAATGCATGCCAAAAGGTTTTAATTTCAGTTTTTCAATTTAAAAATCAAGATATTTTCAAAA
>CAUHTR010006176.1:0-17657 GCA_959609185.1 Schmidtea polychroa
CTTATAAGATTTTTTTTGTCTGTCTGATCCAAAGTTGCAGTTTTTCATCGAATGCTTTGAGTTTTCCTGTAATTGTGATCATATTTTCTTTCTCACCTTGCAGACTTAAATTAAGTAAGTTCAATTTTTCAAATAAATCGTTCAGAAAAATAACTCCCAGCCACCATATATCGCTTTCAAGAAACTCGAACTTACCACCTTCAGTAGAAAAATAGGAAATAATCTCAGTTCGCAAACTGACAACACGAGCAAGCACTTTCCCCTTCGAGAGCCATCGGACTTCTGTATGAAATAGTAAACTTTTGTGATCTGAATCCATTGCCTCACATAAAGACGTAAATATTCTTGTCCGAAGCGGATTTGACTTGATGTAGTTCACTACTTTGATTACTTCATTCATTGTTTGCAGAAGCTGAGTGGGCAGAGCTTTTGAAAGTAAAACTTCTCGATGAATCATACAGTGCACAATTTTTACTTGTGGATTGCGATGCAAAACATAAGCAACAAAGCCTTTGTTCCGTCCTTGCATTGCTGGAGCTCCGTCAGTGCAGACACTAACACAGTTATCCCATTGGAGTCCCTTTGATTGAACTTTTTGATTGACCAGCTCAAAAACATCTTTTCCGTGGTATTTTTCGTCAGCTCACTACAGAAGAAAAATTGGTTTTTAATTTTTCCTTCTCTGATGAATCGTAGAAACGCAATCAACTGAGCTTTGCTACTGATATCAGTCGATTCGTCAATTTGAAGCGCCCAAAGTTTTTCAAGTTCATCTGTATTTGCTACGAAATGCTCATGAATCTGATTGTCAACGTCCTGCGACATGTGTTGAATTCTTCGAGAAATTGTATCAGCTGACAACGGAATTTGCTTAATTTTTTCGACTGCTTGATGGTCGAACATTAATTCAACGGCAATTTCTAACGCTGGCAAAATAATCTTTTCGGCATCAGTATGTGACTTTTTATTTTAGCATAAAAGTTGAGCAATTTTATAGCTAGAAATTTGGACTTTTTTAGGGATCGAACAAAATACCTTAATTTGTTTTGACTGCCTTTGTAAATTAGTTCGGAAGTGTCCAAAGTACATTTTTGGTTTATTCTTCATTTCTGGATGTTTTGTTTTCAAATGTCGATGAAGCTTACTTGGTACCATTGATTCATTCGCAAGAGTTTTTGAGCAAATTAAGCAAAAAGGAAGAGAACCATCATTTTCTGATGAAATAAACCCAATTTCAATATAGTCGTCTTGATATTTGCGCTTTGCCAAACTGTTTGATTTCGCATTTGATTTTGGATTTTGGACATTTTCATGTCCAGTTTTCTGAGTTCTTGATAAAAATTTGTCCATAAGGATGCCTTGTATTAAAATAAATTAGTAATGGCTGTTAAGAAAAAAAATATTAAATTACTTGCTTGGAATAACAACAATTTAGATCACTACCAATTAATTAATAACCTTTGTCAAATCGAAGAAATATCTGGAATTTTTATCAGTTACTAATAATAATCGATAATAATAATAATGTTTTATTAAATAACTTCTATTCACTTACGATACAAACAAAATAATGAGTTCTACAAATTTCCCCACTATAAATTTTGAAATTTTTTACGAATGGCTTTATTCCAATCATAGTATTAAAAATTTCAAAGAAAAATAGCAAGCCTACTATGGAAAATTTAAAACAAATTTGAATTTTCCATAAAAAATTCAATTAAATAACGGTACTTTTATCAATTATTGTTACTTCTTGACAGTGTTTTGTTTTTATTAAATATCTACAAAAAAATATTTTAACTTCTTTTTTTTATTATATAACTAAAAAAAATATTTTCGTACTAAATATTTTCGCATTAGCGGTACATTTTAAATTCTTTTACGGCACATAGTTTGCGTACCACTGACTTATCTGGACCTTGCAATCATTTATTAAGTCATTTTCTCAATTACGTTGTGACCAGGTAGAATTTTAAACTGATTAAATTGATATAAAGGAAATAAAACTAAGTTTTATACATTTATTAATTAAATTAAAATTAAAATGAACCCAATTAAAATTATGTATCTGTTACATAAAATAATTAAGCAAAAAATAAATGTATTTAATGAGAGGGATGAACTTGGTGTTTTAATAATAAATTTTCAACATTTGGCATCAATTTAGTAAGATTTAATTTCAGATCTCCTCGAGTAACGAGATCCAGTTTGTTTCTTTTTTTTTGTTATGAGATTGGTAACTGCTTTGAAACCCCTTTACATTTGGTATGACGATGGAAAAGCGATTAAAAGCTTCCTCGCGATATTCCATAATGAGGGATAAGTGACAGGTGTATCTTTTCCAAGCTAGAATTGTTGATATCCGTTTCTAAACTGTACCTTAAGTTTTTCATTTGTGTTTATTCCGATCAGTCTCTTCAATGCCACCCCATGAATTGATTAGTACCCTGTCAAAAGGGCCTCTGACAAAATGGTCCTTGGCAAAACGGCCCCGACAAAAGGACTTCTGACAAAATGGCCCTTGGCTAAACGGTCCCCGACATAAAGGCCCCCGTCCAAAGAGCCTCTGATATAAGAGCCCTTTGTAAAAACGATCCCTGCCAAAAAAGCCCACGCTAATAAGACCGCGTAGATAGAAAATTGAATTGTATCTTAGTGAATGGTGATAATACTCAACTACGTACTAGTAGGCATTTTGTACCATTATAAAATGCCTTTTTCTCCTTCTGTAAACAAGTATTTGCAAAGATATCCGTTTCTAAACTGTACCTTAAATTTTTGGATAGTGTTTATTCTGATCAGTTTTTTCAATGCCACCATATGAATTGATTACCCACTGCGGTATTACCATAGTCAAAATATTGTTGGGCTGAAATAAAAATTAAATAATAATAAGAAAATAAGAAAGAAAATAATAGGAAATAATAAAAAACATCACAAATAAATCAGAAAAACACAATAAAGGTGCAGTAATAAACAGAGAAATTAAAACAAAAAATAAAAATCAAAAATCAAGAAAAACGAGCAAAATAAGAAAAACAACATAAAAATTAGGTATTTAATAGGAAAAATTAAGAAAATAAATAAAAGTATAAGAAAAATAAAGAAAAATTAAGAAAAGTAACAAAAAACAGAATTTAAATTAAAATAAATAAATAAACGGCGCCTCAATTCTGATTGGCCCGCGCCTTTTCACAGTCAACTATATAAAGGTGACACTGAAAACAAAAATTTCACNTTGAGCAGGGATCTGCCTGTATTCATAATCCTGAACGATCGAATGTCTTAACTATTCGTGGTTTCTATAAAATTGCCTAAACCTACTTCCTCTACCGACAGCAGTTCGTAACTATTCTAATATTTCTCCTAACTCAATAATATATACTCAATAAAGTAAAAGTCCTACACTTAATTAACTAAATAGCATTAACTAAAATTAACTTCAATTTAAAATAGCATTATCTAAATAATAAAATAAATTAACTAAATAACATTAACTTCAATTTAAAATAACATTAGACCTAACAAAATTACACTACACAAAACAAAAATCAAATTTACCTCACCGCGATGGCATGGAATCGAAAATTGAGAGCATATGTTCATTGCCAGTAAATGAATTGTTGTGTAACCAGTTGAGCGTGAGAGTTTTTTAAATGAAATTTCACTCAGTATTTATACGGATTGAATTATACGCCTACGCATTCTCTGCTGTTATATCCAATTAGAATGCGAGGCAATTCATTAATTCTTGCATTCATGCATGAATGTGTGCAATTATTATTTTTTAATTTAATTAATTGAATTAATCAAAATTCTAATTTTTATTAACTTTTAAGATTTATTTTTATAAATTCTATAATTTAAATAGTTTTTTGCTAATTTTAATTTAGTTTTACAAGTTTTATAATTTAAATAAGTTCAGTTAATTTTACTTTAGTTTCATTAATTTAAACAATTTGGTTTTATAAGTTTTATAATTAAAATAATTTTGTTGGTTTTATTTTTAGTTTTCATTAGACAATTTAGTTTTATAAATTTTATGGTTTATCTAATTTTACTACTTTTATTCTACTTTTTATTATTTTACCAGTTTACTAGATAATTTATTTTAAATTTTAAATTTATTTATTTAGAAATTTTTCATATTATTAATTAATTTATTACCCATTATTTTATTTATTATTATTTTATTTCTTAGTTGTTAGCTATTCCGAATGTGATGTTTCTCCTAATTGTGTTAGTGATTGCGACCTTTATTTTCGTTCCTTTATTTTATCACCCGGGTCTTATTTATCATCAATGTGTTATGTACTTTAATTTGTATTGATTGGTGTTTCAATTTAACCTGGTGCGATTTCTATGTTATGTATTTTTGATTCATTAAAACAAGTTCTTTATTCTCGATTCTAGTCCAACACAAGCAACATTCAATTATTCAAGGACAGATCATTCATTCATACAGCCGATAAATCACTCAGGGACTCTATGTTTGAACGAATTTTACTAGCCGAGCAGCATTCATTATTATAAATCCGGATATTAGCAGAGAAGTAAATTTCTATCTGTATGATTTTCTTATATTCATATACGTAAATTATAATTATTAATTTTTGTAATTGGTTCGTGTTCTATTCGATTTAATTACAGTTTTACATTTTGTTTTTATATTTTGTTGAATTGTATAAGTAACTATCTGCGAAAGGTAATGATTTCCTAAATAAATGATTTATGCTTAACGATTCTAATTTTTTTTATATATATTAAATAGTAAATTTGAAGTATAGATGTAAATATAATAAATGAAGAAGAACTAGAATGATTTATTTTTGAATATGACAAATGATGAAAAATTATTGAAATTGCAATGACATTTTGAGTTTTGTATTTTCCACGACATTGAGGTTCGGCTGGTCACAGCTCGAGGGACACTGGTTGTTTCTCTTGCCAGTAGGTCGGACGATACTTCAACATCGTAGTGGTTTTGATCGGGTCATCTTGTGGGGGTTTCTCCACTGATCTGTCGCCACAGGGTATGATCGGTAATTGTATCTGAAAAGGAGGTTTTTATTGATGTTATAATAGTAAAATTACAATTTTCCTACGGAGAGAACGAAAGCACTCAAAATGGCTGAGGGAGCCCGTAGTTCGCGATTAATTCGGCATCCAGGAACGAATTCTCACTTCCTTTACATTCTTAAAAATACGTTGCAAGAGGCATTATTTCCAAGCGTGATAAGTCTTTGTCGAAACGCTTCCAGTACCGGTTAGGTTGATCCATCACTTTTGCTGGAATTCGTTATATCTACTACTCAAGAGACCTCATCGTTGACTTAGCAATCCGTTGGATAACCAGCATTTTCTAGAGGACGCTGCTTCTACGACAGTACATTTGATAAGGGAGACAACCGTCAAATAACATCGTCTTGGCCCGTGCTGTATCCACAATAGAAATTGATGTTCGATTTGATAAAATCCTGACAGTAGATACGGCATCTGGGATGTGATAGCAGATAGATTTAAATCACCATTCTTGCGCAGTCACACCGAAAATCGCACTACAGCTAGTCATTTCTCACGACATTAAGAAGAACCGATGATGAGACGAACCGATAATTATCACTACCACGATGTGAATTTTCAGAAGACGCCAGGCTTCGCATTTGTCGTGATTAGGAGATCGTGAGTTAATGGCATGCAGGGTTCAATGACATAATCACTAGAGCGAATTAGTAGATAAGGGCAGTGGCATAACAAGAGTTAGTCTGCCGGGTAGTTAACGGGTGCGGCATTTACATTTGGTTTTTCTCACATAGAATAATTCGGCGAACATTAAATCAGCGCGCTGTGACTTTTTCCCAATTGATAAATGTAGATTATTAGTAATTATGCGAATTCATTGAATATACTACTTACAAGCGTAATATGGTAATAATATCGATAGTTCTAGTACTTGCAGCAATCAAGATGATAGAGATAAACTCATTTACAATGATCGATAATAACATTAAAATAATAGAAGCCCTGAGTGTAGTTACAATGACGACCCGAGAATTCGAGTAAGGGTATCACCATTAATAATTAGAGTGACAATAATAATTAATAACGATGGCGTTCGTAATGATAAATGATAGAATGAAAATTGATGTTAGCGAGCTCATTTAACTATTTAGATACTTGAAAAGGGGGGGGGGTGGAGCACAATTATTTTCTCCAATAGTTTCGGTTTTACCCTAAAACCGAGTAATGTAATTTCAGTTGGTATGTCTTTTCCTACGAACCAATGATTCCGAATCCGACGCCTAAGTGGTTTTTCCCTAATGGAAGCGTAATATAGGTTAATTCAAGTAAAAATTTTGGGGGTTTAATGAATTAAGGAAATTATTTAACTATTTCGTGTAGAAACCCATAATACCACTCGGTTAAATAATGTTCGAACCAGTAAAGTAAAATAGCAACTTAGATCAAATGATTTTGTTTGGGTTAACAGGCCTACGGGCTGGTATTGTCAAAATTGCGAGCCCTCTCCGGTATGTGCGTATGAGATGAAGTAGCTGTTTCCTTTGTCCTTTTGACTATTGTCGATGACCATGAAATAGGATAGTGTATTGGGAATTATTACTACGTCTACCAGCATGGAGTATGTATTTATTGTCTTTATTTGATTGATTTAGGAATGTCTAAGAACCCAACAGTTTCAACCATTCTACGGCCATGCTTCTCATGCGCCGATAAAAATGATATTATTAAAACGCTATAGACGCAAATAGGACTATTAAAGAAAAAATCCGACCATATCGAAGGAACCTATTTTTCTCCAGCGCAGATGAAGGAAGTGCGGTTAAAGTTGGCGCGAGCAGAGCACTGCCGGGATAACATGATTGAGAAAAGTCGTGCGCTACGGCTATTGATTAAAGAGCAATCAGAAGCTCTGCACAAGGTCTATGTGCAGGCGACCATCACTAAGAAAATCGTCAATATACCCATCACAGAGGAGGATAAAGTTTTCCCCACCACCATCAATCAACCAGCTCGATTCGATCAGAAGCTAGGCTCGCACTAGTGGTGTAGATGCCCGATTACCATCCACATCATCCGACATCATTTTTACCGGCATCAGCCAAGTCACCTCGAAACCCGTCAATGTACCAACACCGGTCACTCTCCCGGTAGCACCGAAAGCCGTAAAACGAAGGCAACCAACCCGAGCCGAGCGGACGAAAAGGCGAAAGGCACTTCAAGCCGAGTGGGAGGCGAAACTAGTCGCCGAAGCTTCGCAGAAACCCCCGGCATTGCCAGTAGAAACAACAGTTCGATCCCCGCCCGCGTTTCGAGTGGTACCCTCCTCTAATACTACCTGGGAAGAAGACGCAAGAGACTTCTTCGATCTTGATGTGATCTTCGCCGGAACTTCCCAGACAACTCTATAATATGTGTGTGAACGTCTTGACATTGTGATTGTACGAGTAACTGCCTGTTGGCGAAACTTTCTTTTGTGTGATCTTCTGATATTAGGACTATTGTGTAAAGCCACCCCAGGAGACGGTGATGATTGATGTCATAATAATGTGTGTTAAAAATAAATCTTTTGTGTTAAACAGTAAAAGGAGTTCCGTGGATTTTGGAGTTGTATGCTTATCATAGGATTTCAGTGCGTGAAAAGTTGTGGAAATTGAGGAGTAATTGATAAGAAAATCACGTGACCTTGACTAATATCGCGAATAATAGTCTTAATAGTCCTAAGGTGGGGCTCACCTGCTTCATCGTAGCTTGTCGGCATGGCACAGTACCAACATGATGTAAATCATGGGTGTCATGTTAGGAAAATAATCGTGTGGGTTTTTGGTCAGCGGTCCGCAGTAAATGTTGTACGGAAAATTTTTTCTTTGAGGACTATCATCTCCTGTTAAGCAGTAACCTCTTGTTGACCCAACCAACTACCCAATAATATCTTCAAACCTAGTTTCAAAATTTGAATAGAGAACATTCAAAAGTTGAACTTAGGTTGAAATATTCGCAGCCGTCCAATGTTTTGCTTCCTTAGCTTAATTCTGGCAAGAAATGATGAAATGATGGACTTTGTTTTGATCAAATTAAGCAAACAAATCTGTTAAATAGGCAATGTCCGTTTTCCTCTTCATTAAATTTTCTTTTAAAATCTTATCTTTGTTACCCAGAAATTCTAAAATAGTCTCAAAAGTGTAAAAAATCTTGTCAAGCATAAGCATTTCGACAGCCAGCGTATTTTAGTGTGAAGGAGTAATTGATGAAAGTTGTCGTCATTTTCTTTACAAAACTGCGCAAATAACCACGTATCTAACGCATTATTTCGGATTTGGTTTACTGTATCAGTGACTAATGGATGACGCAGTGTATTGCTAACACCCTGGGTACATTTTTATATAGTTTATAAATCCACGATAACGCCCAACCATGTCAGGTGCTCCATATATTGCTATTGATATTATTGCTGGGCTAGAACTGATTTCTAAACCCAAAGTTAGGAAGGGGACTAAATGTGTGAGTACACAACACGCATACCCCGCACTCAGTTTACTTAAATAAAAATATCTAGAAACACGAAGTAAACAATGATAATAGAGAGATAAGATACCCAAAAATAAAACAACTGAATTAAAAATAAAATAAAACACGAGCAAGAATTATCATACGAAAATTTACTCAAATAGTAGGTAGTTATGTGCACTCCAGATCTAGATATTCCCCACATTTTTTTAAAATTTTTAATTTTGTTTTAATTATCGATTATGTAATAATTTTAATTTTGTTTAAATCGTTGATTATATCATCAATTTTCATTTTTTATAAGAATTTTTTATGTCAATATACTTGAAATTAAATTCTCTATTAAATGAGACTATGACGTAATCAAAATTGTGAAATTTTATTTTAAGTACACCATTTTTAAATTTACACATCTTTTTAAACAACTTGAGATATTTTCACTCAAAAAATATATAGATTGAATTTAAATCTTTACAAAATGACATTGTTATTTATTTCAAATTCACAATCATAACACCTTAAACAATGCCTTTTTCAGCCAACGTTTACATACACACACATTTTCAACTTTTAAAAATACAAATTATTCATCTACTTAAGAAAACCCATTATGATATTAAAAAATTTTGTTAAAAGACATATTAAAAGATATATAAAAAACTAAATATTTATTTAAATCCCAGAGAAATTCGAGCACTATCTAATCTCCAAATTGGTGATATGACATCTTTCTCATCCATTTTATATCCCTGTATTGAAATATTTACAAACCAGCTTTCCACATCTTTATATGCAATTTCTTCAAAGACATCGTGAAAACGGGAATTTCGATTGTTAGTGATTTCCATTGCAACTTAGATTCTTATTGATTTTCCCCAACACTTTATTTACTACTGCAACAACATCTTCTATTGTTATATGAGCTATGAAACTTGAATATTGCGACATGATCAATTTGACTGCATTTGAGAATTTATATGGAATTTTGTCTACCAAGAAATATATCTTATGGTTATGATACATTTGTAATGGTTTCACATCATTCTTGACATGCTTCGTCTCAGTTATTTTCTTAATTGGGCTTGTTTCTTTCAATAAATTAGAAGATGTTTTTTCACCAAAAACGTTCTTCTTGGATTGAATTTTTAAAAATAATGACTATCATGTCATTTCATCTCTCTTTTACACTTGTGTATAACCAATCAAATTAAGGCATTTGTATTGCAAATAAAATAAACAAGCAAACACATCATATTATTAAGTATTAAATTTTTTTATTAAATTAATTTTCTTCAATAATAGTGCTGGAAATAGACGAATTGTCTTTTTCTGATACCTAATCATTTAAACCCGTTTTAAACCCATTTTATTTTAAATTAACACAGCTTTATTTTATGATAATTACTAATTAAAATTTTATTCAAATTGAAATATTATTGTTACAATTTACACTCTTGTTAGAATATATTAAATGTAAATGTAAAATAATAACAATAAAAAAAAAATAATAATAATAATAATAATAAATAAAAAAAAATAAATAAATAAATAAAAAATAAATTAAATTAAAAAAAAATAAATTAAATAACGTAAGTAATTAAAATAAAGTATTAATAAATAATTAATTAATTAAATGTAATAAATTGAAAATTAACTAAAGTAATTAATTAAAAAAAACATAATAAAATAATTAATTAATAAATTAAAAAAAAAATAAATAAATAAAATGATTCGATTGACCTATATTTGATCTGGACATTGGGATGACCTTGAAAGTGTCCTGGAGTCCTTACTACATACTACTTTCCAGTATTCTAATGATTTCTGGGTTGAAATGGGAGGCAAATGAGTCGATGATAATTCTATTAATGAATTGGTTCTCCTCTTTGTAGTAATCCAATTCTTAGTTTCAATTTCAGAGTATGCCACGCCGGCTTTTGCAGTTGGCTAACGTAAAGATTTTGTCATTGTTTCGACCAGTCAGATGGGGGAATAGCTTCTCCATCTGATTATGTGTGCGTGCTTCCTTTTTGGTCTACCTGCGTTTGTGTGTGCTGTTGTAGTGGTTTCTGTGCCAGGCACACAGACGCGAGGAATGATTGTAATGTTTTTATTTGTGGTAACGGATGATTGTGCCCGCATCCATAAAATGGCACTCAAGCAAATAGAACACCCAATACAGTAGCTTGCTTGCTGTATTTAGCCTAACATATTTATTATGTTTTTGTTATATTTCATTAATAAAATCTTTGACTTTCTGAAAGGGAAATAAGCTTAGCTCTACCTGAACAGTTGTTATTTGAAATAACTGGTGGATTCATTTACCGGTGTCGGTCGTTTTGCCGTTTGAAAGAAATAAAAATTTGGACTCTTTTTTAATTGAATTTGACTTAATCAGTCATGGAGTAAGTTTTTCAAATATTATTTAATCTATTGATGTAGTTTTATTCAGGTCAATCGAATTGAAAAACATTTTTCAGGAAAGGAGTTTGTTGGAGAATATCTGTTGGATAAAATGCTATATTTACGCAAAACTCAAGCCATTATCGCCAATACTCATTTATCGGATCTCTCAGTGGAGAACATTAGAATAGGATATATATGAAACCAGATAAAATAAATGTGCTTAATCGTATGGGTTTCTATTATCCTGGAGCAAGCACTCCTGGGGGAGGGGGTAAAAAGTTTTTTTTAAATACGCAATTGCTCCAGAGGGCCACACATATTTTTTCAATACAAATAGATAGGCCCTATAGAAAAAAAGCCATTGCTCCAGAGGGCTACACATATATTTTTCTCTTCCTTGGTCCTGGCATTTTCAATACAAAAAGGTGGTCTTCAATAAAAAGCGTTGTAATTTAAGGTTTCAGGATATTTTCAATAGAAAAAGAGGGTCTACTTTAAAAATGCAAGGATTTTTCAAAGTAAATTAAGGTGGGTCTCCTTGGTCCAGGGATTTTCAATACAAATTTCAATTATCGATAAATAAAGCCATAGTAATTTAAGATCTCAGAATATTTTCAATACAAAAAGGGATATCTTCAATAAAAAAGCGTGGTAATTTAAGGTCTCAGGATATGTTCAATACAAAAAGAGGGTCTACTCTAAAAATGCAAGAATTTTTCAAAGTAAATTAAGGTGGGTCTCCTTGGTCCTGGAATTTTCAATACAAAAAGGGGGTCTACATTAAAAAAGCGTGGTAAATTTTTGAATTACAGTAAATTATGGTCTAAATTTTTGAATTAAAGTAATCAATAGGTTCAAATAAGTTAATTAAAGTTCAAAAAAATTAAATTAAAGTAAATTATGGGTCTAATAATTGAATTAAAGTAATCAATGGGTTCAAATAAGTAAATTATGGTCTAAATAAATTAAGTAAGGTTCAAATTTTTAAATTAAAGTAATCAATGGTCTAAAATTTTGAATTACAATAAATTAAGGTTCTAAAAAATTAAATAAAAGTTAATTAAGGTTCAAATTTTAAAATTAAGTAATCAATGGTCTAAAATTTTAAATTAAAGTTAAATAAGTAAATTAAAGTAATAATTTTTAAATAATTAAATTAAAGTAATGTAATAAGTAAATTAAAGTAATAATTTTTAAATAATTAAATTAAAATAATGTAATAAGTAAATTAAAGTAATAATTTTTAAATTTATTAACAAAAAGTTGGAATAATGGTCGGTGTTTGAGAATAAAAATTTTTTAATGATAATTTTTTTGGAATAATTTTTAAAGATAATTTTTAATGAAATTTTAATGAAATATTTTTTAAGATAATTTTTAATGGAAATTTTTATGAAATATTTTTTAAAGTCAATTTTTAATAGAAATTTTTATGAAATATTTTTCAATGTTAATTTTAAATAAAAATAATAATAATAATAATAATAATAATAATAATAATAATAATAATAATAATAATAATAATAATAATAATAATAATAATAGTAATAATAATAATAATAATAATAATAATAATAATAATAATAATAATAATAATAATAATAATAATAATAATAATAATAATAATAATAATAATAATAATAATAATAATAATAATAATAATAATAATAATAATAATTCAACAATCAGTTAAAAATAACCAGCCACTAAATATTTTTACTAAATATTTCTAGGTACCAGATACCAAGTACTAACTAACTCTCAAACAATTAGATACTTACAACTAACTACTTACAACCAATTAAATATTCTTCATTGTATTTTATGAAATGCTTTTAAATTAATTTTTTTTATTATATATTTAATATATATTTTAATTACAATCAATAGAAAAACCTTTTCTAAATGTATAAATTTGACAAAAATGTTTGATTTTTATCAAGGATAAATAATTGTCAACTCAACTACTTTAAAACACCCCTTGGAATTCAAAATAATTTAGTTGAAATTACATTGAAAGACTATAGAATTCAAATTCTAATTTACTAAACATTTCTCTTTTAATTGATTATTACTGACTTATTATTGCAAAGTAAAAATTGCATTAAATAAATAGTTATTGTTGATTCGTTTTATTATGTATATACACGGAGTTTATCTGACAGGATGTTTTGACCCCCCTAAGGGTATAAGTCATAATGGTACTGGTCGTAAGGATATTGGTAACACTCAACTAGATACTAACAACCACCATCAAAACCCATCGAGAAATTGACAAATATCAACCTACAACTATCAGTTATTTACAACTAGATACCAAGTACTAACAACCAACTAAGTATTCTTTATTGTATTTTATCAAATAATTTTTAAATTAATTTTTTTATTTGTCTTCAAAATTATTTTTAATTACAATCGGTAAAAAAACCCTTTCAAATGTATTCATTTGAAAAATGATGATTTTCATCAAAAATAAATAATTGTCAATTCAACACCACGTGGAATGGAAAATAAAATTACAATGAAAGACTATAGAATTCTTAATTCACGAAACATTCTTCTTTTAAGTGATTACTACTGACTTATTATTGCAAAGTAAAAATAGCATTCAATAAATATTTATTGTTGATTTGTTTTATTATATATACTCGGAGTTTATCCTATAGGATGTTTTGACCCCTTAAGGGTTAATGGTCATAAGGATACTGGTCGTAATGGTATTAATCATAAGTTATTGGTCACACTCAATCCCACCTACCCATTAACTAGCTACCATGTACTAACAACTGGGTCTCAAACAACTAAATACTAAACACTTACAACCATGCACTAACAACCACCATCAAAGCCCATCGAGAAATTGACAAATATCAACCTACAACCAGCTACTAGTTACCAACAATGTATCCTCACTAACTAACAACAATAAGCAACCAACCAGATACCAAGTACTTACAACTAGCAACACATAAAAATAATAGCAATTAAATACAAAATATTCTTCATCACATACATTTTCTTCTTTTCAACATCTACAACTAAACTCTATCAACCAGATACCAAGTACTAACAACCAACTACTTACTAACAAATACCAACAACTATGTACTAACAAATTGATTTTTATAAGAAAATCCTCAACTTGAAAAAATTGGATGAAAAATAATTTGAACTCAAGATTTTCCAAAAACTAAGAAAAAATTGATTAAATTATTGTAAAAATTTAAATTATTAAAACATAATAAATAAATATCATAAAAATGTAATTAATGGACAAGAAAGAACTTTAAATTCTAGTCATTAATAATTCAGTAAATAAAAAAATACTGATCATTCAAGTAAATATGAATCAACTAAGTTAATAAATTAATAAGAATTTTGAAATAAGATTTAGTAGATAATTGATTCAGATTGATTAAATTAATTGAAATAAATTAATTATAATTATTTTTTTAAAAGTATAACATGTACTCAAATTGATTGACTGATCGCTCAATATATTCAAAATTATCAGTATAAATTCATTACAATTATCAAAGTCGGTAATCTACACTAAAAATAATTATCAATAAATTCCAAAAGAGACTGATAACTAATGATAACATCTAATAAACCAGTAAATTCATTTAAATGACAATATTTGTTATATCCAAGCGAATTCTCAAATAAAATCATCTAAAAAGAATCATTTTCCCTAAATATATCAATATTTAATGATTGGTATTTTAATGATAAGTACTTATTAAAGATACAGATGTATTTAATAATTAAGTAGTGTTTCATCATTTCTTGCTAAGTCTTCTGCGGCAATCCGAACTGGCTCTAAACTTTTTTGAATGTTTATCAAATATTTCTCATCTTTTGGAGCTAACAAATGAAAAGAATTAAAATATTCTAAAGCTTCTTTTACTTTTTTTTTACTAATAAATATCTTTCTATCATGGGATCGGTGAAACCCCAACGTGTTTATTATTAAATGACTATATTTCTACCCTTTATTCGTATTATTACAAATATTTCACTAAAATCGTCTAAAAGGCATCAAATTTCCCTGAAATAACTCTCTTTAAAGATTAGTATTTTATCGATAAATACACTTAAAAGGATATATATTTCCCTCAAACTAATAAGATTCATTTACATGACTATAATTATATCTTTAATTCTTATTATCACACATATTTCACTAAAATCTTCTAAAATCATTAACTCTAAACAATTTATAAAATCTATTGATAAAATCAGTTATAATTAAATTTTTGTTCTAAAACTCGAAATTTAAAATAAATATTACTGCACAATTTAACCATGTAGTTGCATTGAAAAATTAAATTTATCCATCGAATAAAATCTAATGATAAAACCAGTTATAATTAAAAAATAATTAAAGATAATTAAAAGATTTTTCTAAAACTCGAAATATAAAATAAATATTACTGTACAATATAACTGACTAGGCCCCATTGAAAATTAAATTTACCCACATTTTTTCAAATGATCTTATTATACCGATATTCAACCGATTTAATTACTAATTAAAATCACCTAATAAATTTCTTCCAATAAAGATCAATTTTTTTAGTTGTTGTCGATGTTTTAAGTCAATATTTCTCAACTTTTTTCATTCTCCGCCTAAAATAATATCATCATTCCCTAATAAAACGATATAATTTCACATTATTATTGATTCATAACTGACTAATGTATTACAATTTCCCTTAAAACATAGATATTTTACCAACACTACCCATTTAAATATTCAAAAGATTCCATCTTAAACGAACACTCATTAATTCAACCGACTATATCCCCCATTAAAAGATCATATATTCCCATCTTATCCGATGTCTCACCAAATATTTCTACACCTTTAAACATTAATATATAACCGACTATATCCCTTGAGGTTATATCCCCTTTAATTCAGTCAATCTTTAAATCCTTAGAGAATTATTCGAAAATATGAATTTTATTTAATAGTTACAGACACCAAATATTCTATCATTAAAATAATTTAGTACCTATGTAGTAAGAGTTCACTAAAAGATCAAAATTCATTATTTCCTACAAATATTTCACCCATCAAATACCTAACTAGAGATGATATATATTGATCATAATTCTTCATCGATTCAGCCAATTATTTTCAAGAAATAATAGCAAACTAAATCACAAATTTCAGTATATCATACAATAATTTTCAAGTAGATTTAAAATATCTATCCTTGCTAAAGTTAACTGGTTTCTTAGCTTATGATTTTTAAAAGTTCATCAAATGTAAATGGAAATATTCTTAGAAAACTATTGAAAAAATTATTTAGTCAAATGCAATATCATTACAGAGCAATCAAAAATTAAACCTATCACTTGATTATTAACCTAACTGTCATTAAAATTAATTTTTATTTAAAATTAAAAAACAAGTCAAAAGTATTTAGCAAATTATAACGAAATTCAATTAAAATCACCATTAAAATTTTAATTTTTAATCAATCAACATGAAATTCATAAAAATAAATGAAAAAATTAATTAGTCAAATTCAATATCATTACAAAGTTATAATCAACAAAATTTATCCTATCACTTGATTACTGTACAAACTCTAATTATTAAGCTCTGTCATTAAAAATAAATTTTTATTTAAAATTTAAAACAAGTCAATAAAAATACAGCCAATTATCAAGAAATTAATTAAATTTATCTTAGAATTAAAATTAAAACCTTTAATTTTTAAATATTCTTTCAATCAACATGAAATTCACTAAAATGATAGAAATTCACAAAACTGATAGAAATTCATGAAAAAGATACAAATTCCCAAAAATTACAGAAATTCACAAAAATAATAGAAAATCATAAAAATGATAGAAATTCATAAAAATTGTAAAAATTCACTTGAATATTTATAAAAACCATCAACTCTAAAAATTACCAATGAATGCTTAAACAACAAATTTGCCTAAATAATCATTCAAATAAAAGCATTAAAACCAAATACCAGTACCCTTACGATCAGTACCCTTGCGACATGTTGAATGTGAGTAGTACCCTTGTGAGCAATACTCGTAGGGGGTCAAAACATCTTGTCGGATAAACTCAGAGTATATATAATAAAATGAATTATCTCATTCAAATTTATCATTGAATCAGTTCAAATTATCACAAATTTTGATAAGAAATCTTATCCTACAATTGCTTATTACTTTAGAATAAGATTTTATTAAATTACCACTCTTTTTTATTGAAAAATTTGTATTAAAATCTTTGTATAAAAATATCCTGAGAACTTAAATTACAATGCTTTTTTATTGAAGACCACCTTTTTGCATTGAAAATCCCAGGACCAAGGAGACCCCCTTCACTATAGTCTGAAAATCTTGGCCTTTTTTCTATTGGGCCTATCTATTTGTATTGAAAAAAATATGTGTGGCCATCTGGAGCAATTGTGTAATCAAAATAATTTGTGCTTGATCCAGAGGGCCACTAACTACCACTATCTAATTAAAACTTTTAGAATATTCAATCTTCCATCTTTCTTATATCCTCCTTCTTAAGAAATTTTTTAAGTTTTTCCATGTTTCTTTCAATCTTTTTACCATGCTCGTTTCTTAAGATGTATCGTCTGTCATGCACTTCCTCGATCATTTTATATGGTCCCTCATATCTGTCCTGGCTTTTGTTGCGTGTTTCTAATTTTACTAACACATATTCTTCTACGTTGAAN
>CAUHTR010006178.1:0-17111 GCA_959609185.1 Schmidtea polychroa
AAAATCCTGTCAGTAGCGATATTTATAACGCAATGCTGAATACCGATGCTGAAGATAACCAGATTGCTGTAACCATCCAAATATCGCTAATACCTTGATTTGCATCATTTGCATTGCATTCCTTTCATTCCAGTTAGCAATTTCCATTGGTAAATATATCAATATTTGGCAGCTGCCATCTTGCTAGCTTTCCTTCTCATCGGTTCCGTTAGATTCTCGCATTTGCTGGCATCTCACTTGTATATGTCATGCACGCTTTGCTTTCATTGCTAACTGGTTGATGAATCGCTTTGTCCACAACATTCACAGTGTCACAGTGAATGAAGATATTGGGCTACTAATTCACCATGAACCCCATTTGAGCCCTCCCAATAGCCGTAGTGAAGGGCAGAGTTTGCTCAGAGGTCGGGATTTCGGTGATACTTCCCGAGGCCCTGTGCTTTGATATTATTCACCTTTGATTGTTTGGATGTTTGTTTTCATGGCTCTTAATGGTTATGCATGCCGCTCAGTAATTTATATTTATTGTGCAGGGGCCCCCTTCAATGCTGCCAATATAAATGTGATAACAAAATCCTATCGGCATGGAATGCATTTTACAGTTCTCTATTCTGATATATTATCATTTCTATAATATATAAATAAATATTTCATTAATTGCGATTCAGTTTAATTTGTCCCCTCTGGACATCGCAGTAAAGAATAAGAATGAGGAACTCATTGAGATTATCAAGGGTGAAATATTGGAACGTCAAGTATGTTTTCACGTGTTTATCATTCACTGTATATTTATCACTAAAATGATCCAATTATTCATTTTGATTGGTCAATATTCAAATTTGGCACAAATATTTATTGATTCTATTAAAACAAATTGATAATTTATTGCTATGATTCCTTTGATTAAGATAATTGGTATATTTTTGTATTTGTGATCAATTTCTCCTTATATTGATGGAATCATATTATTGAGGTCGCCATTTTTATTTATATATTTGTTTTCAGTTTTTACAGATCTTAACTTGACATTATTCTATTCAGATTTCAATGATGGGACTGCAATGCAATCAGCCCTGTGATCACAAGCTGTGCCCGACATGTAGGTCATCAATTTATATCATATTTGTGTATATAATAATTGTAGTGATTTACATATATTGCGTAATGATTGTTGCACTAGCTGATTGTATGCGGGAAGGCATATCAAGGAATAATGATGGATTGTCATTGCAGCATGAGTGATAGGCAATGCAATTGTATTTCATTACAAATATATTACGTTGCGGTATTTTCAGCTCGCATAATTAATGAGTATAAATAAATTGTGAGATGGGATGGTAAATGAAATAGATATGTGAAAATATGAAGGAGAAATTTAATGGAAACTGTTGAAGTGAAATAGATATGAAAAGCAGAGAAATGCCAATTTGTAGAAAATCAATAAATCTCCAATTGAAAAGCAAATCATAAATCAAAGAGATGGCAGTCGAGGGATTTGTTAGGAGGAAGATAGCCAAGAGATTGATTGTTGTAGATCATTTTAGCTTAGAGCTATTAATTATAGGGATAATTCAATTATATAAAGATAAAATACATATGAAATCGTCTAACGTTAGGAGAGAGGCAATATAGGATAGATATGGAGTGATAATTGAGGAAATTAGATGAGAAAACGTGATAAAGTTAAAGGATAATTGTGTAATATGAGCGCATAGCTTCAAGAACCATTCCCCCATTTACTGCTTATATAAAATAGTAACTAATAAATATTTTACTTTTCTAACAGATGACTAAATAGAGAGGGATTTTGAATAGTTTAATTATTAAATATTTTTATTTTTCTAATTGATAATTAACCATTTATATTATTATTTATTTTATTGTTATTTATTTGTTACTAATATTATCTAAATATTTATTTTATTATTATTTTTATATTATTTTATAATTATTAATATTATTTATTATTTCTAGAAAATTATTTATATTTTATTTCATCATTTAAATTTATATAAATTTTTATTGCATTATTTATAATAGTAATTGAATTAATAAAAATACTATTAATAATAAACAAATACAAAGTAAACTGAAACGAAGTTGCACAAACGAATTTACATAAGGCATTGACTTGGACGCATCATGAATATCATTTGAATTTATAATTTGGCTTAATTTGTCATTCATTGCTATAATCGCTTATTTCAAATTAATATAAAACTAGCAATTTTCCACATTTTTTATTTATTTTAATTAAAAATTTCTCCACAATTAGATATTTCAAACAAAATCTCCTAATCCAAATTAAGTCAAAGTAGCAATTCTACTAAAATCAAAATCATAACAAATTAACCAATCAGAAAGCAGCAAGCACAAACTAATGCACAATTTAATTTAAATTATTTATTATAATTTATTTATAACGAAAGCTCACTAGAACATTTGTTTTACGATATCAATTATATATATTTATATCATGTGCAAAAATAAAAATTGGGCAGCCTTTATGATAATTATGATAAATTAATTATTTCTATGTTTAGCTCTTAGAAATAAAACATTTGTGAAAGGATCAGAAATTGGAAGTGGAGGATTTGGAGATGTTTATAAATGCAAGGGATCTGGGATAGATACAGAGTTTGGTGTCAAGCGGGTAAGATTGAGAGATATTGACGAGAAATACATCGAAGGAAATATTCATAACTTCCTATCCAAATTGAAACATAGCAGAATCATTCGATATTTTGGAGCGATCCAGACAGAAGAACATTTATGCATTTTCATGGAATACCTATCTCAGGTGAGTTATACATTTCATTTCATCTGCATTAATTAAACAAAGCGCTTACCTTTTCCTTCTGTCCGTAAGATAATTGAATGTAAATCATGAAAGGTCAATGAGGAAATGTCAGAGTTATTATTGCAATATGCAGATGCATAGGACATGTTATTTGTTATTGCAATAATTTACTGCAACGTGAAATTTATGCTTGCAAGCAATTTTTATATAAAACAAATATATTATATTGGAATCGCTTTCTATGCAAATTAGTTAATGATATAATTTATTAGATTTTTATCCAATGACATTTCTTTAAATTAATCTAAATAATATATTTGGTGAATTTCACGGTTTATAATAGATATTACACTTAAATGACTGGCAGAATAATTATTCCCGTTTCTAGGGCTCCTTGGAGGATCAAATCAAGAGGGAAAAGGGCCTTGCAACAAATCACGTAATCAAATACAGCAAGCAGATCCTCGAGGCCCTGGAATTCCTACATGGAATCGCAATCATCCATCGAGATTTAAAGCGTAAATGAAATCATTAATAATATTTCTATTTCAATTATTATTCAGCGGCAAATATATTGATTGGCCCCGAGAATAATATAAAGTTAGCAGATTTTGGTCTCAGCCGGCCATTAAAGTGGACCATTGATCAATTGACTGATGCTCGATCATCTCTTGGATATCTCGAATTCATGGCTCCTGAAGTTCTAAAACACCTGGACAATTTAGATCACAGCCTGACGGATACCACTAAGCACTCTTCTGTTGGAACTGTCATTTTCAAGGCTCCTGAAGTTCTCCAACAATCTCTCTATCCGATGTCAGCTGATATCTGGTCTGTGGGAGCCATTGTAATCAATATGATTACTGGTTAGCATTATGTTATTAGTTTCTTTTCATAAAGTAAATATATTTATCATTATTTATCTATTTAATGTACTAACTAAACCATTGGAGGCTAAATTTATATTGAATTACTCCTAAAATGGCGAAAGCATCAATTCTAAAGCATTACAAATTTAAAATAATTAAATTAATTAAAAGGACCAATATGGGATATTATACAACATCTTCTACGATAATTTATTAATATTAATTTATTTAATCATTTTTTCTTTTGGTCACTAATTTGATTTTTTCCATAATAATTTTATTTTTATTTTGACAACAGCTCAATGTTGATCAGTATGATACTTTCTATTTATTTACATTTGTATCCTTCACCAGACATTTTTCGGGCACCAAAAGAAGTATTAGTCACTATTAGGTTATATAAATATGTATTATTTTGTTATTATTTATATTGTTATGCTGAGTTTCACAGAAATTGTAGAGCCCTGCCGAATCTGCAGTAAAATCATTCGTGTTTAACAAGATTAATTGATGAAATCTTTATATTTATACAACGATATAAAATAATTAATAATATAAAACCTTTAATCCCTTATAACCAACGATAAGAATAAATATTCTCTTGCAAATTGTCTAACTAATCGTTTCCTTTGAATGGGTTAAAGCCCCCATAGAAATTATGGAAATGTAATACAAAATATGTAATCTGAATAATTATACTAAAATATAAAATATAGTTATAAAATATAAATTAAAATCATATTATATTAAAATATATATTTATTTTTAACCAATCACAGATCTCAGAATGTTTAATTCAAGTTATTGTTTAAAATAATAAAATGGTCAAATTTAAAATTTTTGATAATTATGTTATTATTTGTTTAAATGTATCAACAATGAGTGTCATTGATTTACATTCAGGCAAAGCGCCATATCACTATATGAATATTTGGCTTGCCGTGCACAAAATCAAAGAAACTAAAAAGCTTGAAATGCCTCCAAAAATATCTGAGGAAATGAAAGGGTTCATTGAAGCAATGTTGAATCCAGATCCCGATCAACGATCCACCGCAACTCAATTATTACAATTGAAATTATTTTCTGAATTTGAATAAAATTTTATATTTGATTTTCATTTTGATTTCCGAATTTTATGAATCATTTTTGTTTTAATGGATGGAATAATATTGAGGTCAATTCATCAAGGAGATGTTTCATTCGAGTTGTCCAGGCCGATTTCATCGCTGTTGAAAATATCAAGTTTTTGATATTGATTAATTTTATTGTTTGTATTGAATCCCTTGATATAAGATTTGATCAAACTCATTTGTTTTCGTCAACTTTTGCTTTCTTTTAAAATCGTCAATTTCTGAGCCAATGATAAAATCTTGATAACACAACCAACTGAAATTTAAAGTCGAACTGCAAGCGCCATTTGAGCCATTTTTGGATTTTCTTTGAGATATTTCAATATTTCAACCAATTCAGAAATTATAATGAAAATTTGATGAGGCGTTCACAGGGAAAGTTATAACGTTAGGCGCAATGAGACCCGAGCGATTAGATAAGGAAGGGAATTCACTCGAGCGCCAGCCTGGGACAAACAAATTAAAGTAGTTAAAAGATCCTCAAAATGTTTACCAAAGATTCCCGGGAGAGAATTGATTGCAATAATCCTAATTCTCTAGAAATGAAATAAAAATGGAGCCGCAAAGGGAGAATTCCAGATCTCTGACATTGCTCGAAAAAATATCAGAAATAAGTAAACTTTGGTTATGTTTACGGATATTACATCAATCCACCAAATTAATAATTATTTAATTCTAGTCACGGATAAAGAAAGTGTACTGGGTACAGAAACTGAATGAAGAAAGAGTCTCAGTTTCCACGGTTAAATACAAACAATAATCACACTCGGATCACTTTTAAAGGAATTCGCTTTCCTGTGACTCGCGTAAAATGGAAAGAATTCATTATAGCTATACTGGAAACTGGAAACACCACAAAAGGATCCTCAGAAAACAAATTTTGAGGAACCAATATCAGGAAAAAAACACAAAGGGCCTTTTTTATATCTCTGTAAATTCTTCTTGGTCCTTTAGAAGTATGAATTTAAAAACCAGGAGTAGTTCAGCATGATCGTTGAAAAATCAATGAAACGCTACAAACGCACATAGAATCCAGATTGCCCCTCCCGAATTTAGTTTAGGAAACATGCTTGAACAATTCGATGCCAAAAAAGAATTGCACAACAAAATAAAGTAAAACCCAAATAACCTAAAAAAATAATTTACTTAGAAAAATCCTTGCAATCTTAGTGATAAATGAATTTTGTATTGAAAATCTCAGAAAAAATAAGCGTAGCCACTGCAACAACTACGTAACAAAAAACAAAAAATTCTGCAGCAGAACACCTTCTACGGGGTTCCGATGGTCGTGATGCAGTAAGCTGCTAACTACCTATTTTTGTGTATTCCTCAATTTATATGCAACTGCTGCATTGCCTTCAATTATATATATTTTATATATATATTTCTTGCTTCATATATATATATTTATATTATATATATTTCAAAAATATATTTTAATTATTTTACAAAATAAAATTTAAAACCTTTTGAATATCAAATTCATTATCTAGGATAAAATTCTCGTCACCCCTTTGTAAAATATGTAGATTTATCATACATGTGTTTCAAAGTGGATTTTTATGTGTCTTTTCCAAAAGTTAATGAAAATTTGATGACTTCCTTAAAATTTTGGAAAAGACAAAACTAAAATTTAATTTTTAAAACACATTTTATCGTAAATGATGAATTTGATGTTCAAAGGCTTTCAAATTTTATTTTGTAAAATAAGTATTAAATATTTTTATAATTAATTTAAATACATGAATTAAATATATAGTTAAATTTTGTAAAACATTTTGTTTTAATATTATTCAATACCATTTTAAATTATTTAAGTTAATGCAAATGTAATGTTTTCAATTTTTATCTAGAAATTGCAAGCTTTCAGTAGGATATCGTCGGTGGATTTGTAGCACAGAATATTTATTCTCAATAATTTGTCTGAAGAATTTAAATCTATTTATATGAAATCTTGATAAAATTGATTCAAAGCAAGCGGAAAACATTCATATTATTTCCCTTTTACCAATTAGTGAATGGCTGGTGAGCATCAATCAGATATTAATATATAATAATAATGATAATAATATTGCATAATGTTATATTGTTTTGATAATTTGGAAATTATCTTTTTATATTAATGAATTAAAATAATTGTTTATTATTATTTTTTATTTATTTATATATTTTCATTATAATTGGCACATTTCAGTTTCTGGTCCCGTATCTAATTCCCTTTGTAATCCTCTCTCCATCGCATGGTGAAATTGCAGGATCATCTGCTTATTCAGATAAAGTAAATAAAATGTGCCACATAGACATAATTGGTATCCCATAGGCATATGGAGCATGTCAAGGGGTGAACAAATGTACTTATGAGATTCTGGTGCCGCTACCAGCCGCTAGCAACCGTAGGAAACGAGCGGCAGATGACTCTCCATGGCCAAATGAGCAATTTGTGATTGGTGCAACACAAAGCTGCATTAACATATCGGATAACAGTTGCAATGGGTTCCTATCAAGCGCAACTACATATATGTATTTGTTTTGCATTTGTTTTCCATTGACTATTTGAGGTATTTGCTAGCATTGGGTTTCGGGCATATACAAGTACTGGGTTCAGAACTGAAGGAATGATCACTTTGAGCACGGCTGTTAATTGGGCTATACGTATTTGTTTCTTGCATCTATTTCCATATTTATCTCTCTATTCTAGCTGTCGCATTTTTCATTTGTCTGCTCCTGTCAGCTGGTATCAGCTTTCTATCTTACCGTTTCTACATTCGCTACAAGCGCCTTCAGTAATATTTATTTGCTTTGATATATCATTTGATAACATTTCATTAATTTACAGCCGCTCACAACAAGATGTCGTTATGTAAGTTATTTGCAATTATTTATACTGTAACTTTGTGTATCTATGCTATTTATCCATAAGTTTCTATTTAGCTATGTTCTCCCGTTTATCTTTATCTGTAGGGGGATATGTTCTCATGTTCTTGTTAATATTTCTATAATCCAGCTATTCTTCGGTAATTGCGATCAAATCATCTCTATTTAATAACTTGTAAAATAATCATTTAATATAATTATTATTATCAATATTAATATCAATATTATTATCAATATCATTATTATTATTATTATTATTATTATTATTATTATTATTATTATTATTATTATTATTATTATTATTATTATTATTATTATTATTATTATTATTATTATTATTATTATTATTATTATTATTATTATTATTATTATTATTATTATTATCAATATTATCATCATTATTATTATCAATATCATTATTATTATTATTATTATTATTATTATTATTATTATTATTATTATTATTATTATTATTATTATTATTATTATTATTATTATTATTATTATTTGAAAATGATTGGATAAAAATGATCAACTAAAATAATAAAAACTACAAGTAATATTGTAAATATTAATTAAAATTAAAAAACTAAGAAATAAGGCAAATAAAAAATAATAAAAATTATAACAAAGAATAAATGCAATAATCAAAGATTAATAAATAATAAATATATAAATTTCGACAAAACATAATAAAATCAAAACATTTCCAAAATCCTTCAAACCTTATATAAACATTTAAAGAAAAGAGCCTATTCTCATCGTCACGACAACTGATAGTGACCCAAGCTGCTGGCAATATGTTACTCTCAGAATTGGCCATGAACTCTAGTTGGCTGCTTAATGAATATGAAATAGATCTCATTTTCGGTTACATGATGAAATTACATAAGAAAAAATTACATAAGAAAAAATTACATAAGAAAGAATTACACAAAAAAAAATTACACAGAATTAGTATGACAAAAATGTTAATAAAAATTACACTTATAAAATTTTTTTTAATCTTAAATTTATTAAATTTATTTGTACTTTTATCAATATAATATATAATTATAAAATAGTTTATTAGATTAAATTTAGTAATAAAGAATCAAATATACAAAAACTAAGTAATGTGCGCTATAGACCACAAAAACTCTAATTTTCTACTAGAGTCATAATTTTTTTTTTGTGTAATTTTTTCTTATGTAATTTCTTCCTATGTAATTTCGTCTTATGTAATTTCTTCCTAACACCCTCATTTTCAATGATATTACTTGGGGGCCTACAGTGGATAGGAATTACTTGAGGAATTCTGTTTATTAATGGTGTTGTCGGTGCGTAACAAATTATTTCACGGTCAAATAGTTGATATGTGACTAAATATTTCATGGCCAGTGTTAATATTATATTTGAATTTTCTGTGGACTTTTATCAATGATTTCATAGTATAAAACGCTCGCCTCTTCCGGCACATTTCTCAGCTTCATATGAATTTAATAAGCGGCATTTATCTCATTTATCAAGCGTAACCTATACAGGATTTCTCAACTAATATTTAGAATTCACTTAATTTAAACGACGAGTGTATTTCTTGATGTCAATATCATTGAAAATCCTAAACTGCCACCCAAATTTGCTAACCTTCAGCACCATCATCTAACGGTCAAAGATATTCGAGCTCTGATTATGATAATTTATTTTTGTTTATTGCATGTAACAATTATATTTCATATATCAAATTATTATTTATTTATGTTCTTTGAATAATTATTTACGTTTCTCCAGATTGGATGAAATTATTTTATAATAGACTTTTTGTAGAATTTTTAACAATATCTAATATTCGACACGGAGGGGGGTCACAATATTCTAATGCGGCCTTTTGGTAGCTTATAAAATATTTCTTTATTGTATTATTTGTTGTATATATCTATTAATCGCAGCAGGTTAAAAAATAAATCCTATAGAACATAGAATGCAATGAAACTTTATTTTATTAAGAAAAGAAATGAAAAGCTTATGAAGAATACGCTTAGAAAGCAATTCAAAAATGATAAAGGAGGTTAAAATGTTTATGGGAATTCTTAGAAATTCTAGATCTAAAATTGATACTTTGAGAAATTCAGTGATAATGTTAAAATAAAATTCAAAAATATTGCAATAAATATTAACTTATGAAGCTTATATCAAATGGTAATTTGATTTCTTAGGAAGTGTTTATTTCAATCATGCTCCAACTGGGGCACCCAATTTATTCCTCATTAATTAACATTCCTATTTCACAGAAATCCTCCTTTGAGTTTGGAAATCTTTCAGCTTTCTTGTATCGAATGTTTGGCAGTGTTCAGTTAAATTTATAATCAGACAATTCAATATATAGTTTGCTGGAAATTTGATTTGTATTATCAAAAATAACTTAGTTACATAAATGAAAGAAATGTAAATGAGCTGTGAGAAACCCACAAATAATCAGGAAATTGTGCTGCTATGAATCACTGGATTTTGTGATGAAATTTGCACTACCAAATCACCATTCCTTGCAAATACAAATGAAAATATAACGGACCATGCTCGGACGGAACCAGCAACTCATGAACCGAATTTTCAAATATTCCCAACTAAAATTAAAATACCAACAACAACTGCATTCAACATTAAAAATAAATTACTTTTCAAAAAATAAAATTTACATTAAAAATATCTCATAAAACTGAAAATCATAATAATTAAACAATTATAGTTAATTAAAATGAAAACAAATATCAGTGGTGAAATTGGAAAAATAGTTCTTATAATTATACTTAAATTTGAATGTTATCTTTCTAAATAATGTAAAATATTCAATTTCCTTTCACCTAATTCTTATGACTAGCAATTATCAAGTGAGAAATTAACGATTTTATCATATGGAAAACTTTTTTACAATGTAAGAAAATGAAATGAAAATAAATTGAAAATAATCGATCAATAAAGATAAAGCTTTTTTAAAGTTGCCCAATCGTAATAAAATTATAGATATATTCGGATAGAGAAAACTCGGAAAAACGGTCGACTGCGACTAGAATATATAGGATAGGAAACCCATTGACAAGGATTTCACATTTAGTATATTTTCTGGGGAAATGCATTTATTAAAAGATGGAACTTTTCTTAATTATTCATTTATAACGTATTTCTCATCTAAATATAGCCAGTGGACCCGTAACCAATTTATCTATAACGAGTTTATTTCCTTCATCCCCACTGTCTATCACTTGGGGACCTCCTAATGTTGCGAATGGAGAAATCGTCCAATATTTGATCTGGGTGCAGAATACGACTGGTGCTTGCGTATTGACAATGTCACTGAATTGCACTGGCTGTGTAAATAATGTGAGCTTAGCCAATGCTGCTATTAATGATGATTTGCATGTTGATTTAGATATCAATTCAAACATGGCCCAATAATACTGAGTCAATGTTATGCAATAACTGGATCAACATTTAGTTCAAATAATCAATCATTTGCTGTCACAATCAATGATGGAAAGATTTTACCTTATACAAATTACACAATCAATGTGATATCATTGAACGGTTTCGGATGGGGAAATTCAACAAGTCAAACATTTCAGACAAATCAATATAGTAAGTGAATTTCTTTTATTTTTGATTTGCACATTTGGTAGAATTTCGTAGGATTAAAAATTCATAAACATTTAATGAAATTATATTACTTACAATGATAAGCAGCTTAATTTGAAATTTATCAAAAGTTTTGTCTGAACAAATTTACTAAGAAAATGTATTAGAGCTATTTTTATTATTATTATTATTATTATTATTATTATTATTATTATTATTATTATTATAATTATAATAATAATAATTATTATTATTATTATTATTATTATTATTATTATTATTATTATTATTATTATTATTATTGTAAGATGATATAATAATTTCCAACGAATTACTTACATTTACATTCATAAACATTTAATGAAATTATATTACTTACAATGATAAGTAGCTTAATTTGAAATTTATCAAAAGTTTTGTCTGAACAAATTTACTAAGAAAATGTATTAGCTATTTTTATTATTATTATTATTATTATTATAATTATTATTATTATTATTATTATTATTATTATTATTATTATTATTATTATTATTATTATTATTATTATTATTATTATTATTATTATTATTGTAAGATGATATAATAATTTCCAACGAATTACTTACATAACCAGGTCACTAGACCTTGATATCTATTGAATGATGCGGGAATGCTTGTATAACTAAATTAAGTAAGTATGTTTGTCTTCTGTGTCAACAGTATCACTTAAACTAATAATTCTCCCTTTTGTAGATTACGCAATTCAATGTACTATAAATAGTATAACGATTGTGTGTTCCGTTTAGATTTTTGAAGTGAATAAAGATTTCTGTGAAACTGTCTTCTTCTAACAATTATTATTCATATTATTATTATTATTATTATTATTATTATTATTATTATTATTATTATTATTATTATTATTATTATTATTATTATTAACCTCCTGGGTTAAGCAGAATTCATTATCACAGGAAATGTGAACAAAATAATACAACTTTGAGACTTTAATCTTATTTCAAAAATTTTTATATTATGAAATTTGTTGTTTTTCATTTAGATAGTAATTCTTTACCGCTTTCCAATGTCAAATATTTCTAATTTCTTTTTTTTTCATTCAGTCAGTGGCTCTGTGAGAAATTTAAATATAATAAGTTCATTTCCTTCATCTCCACTGTTTATCACTTGGTCACCTCCTGAAGTTGCGAATGGAGAAATCGTGAAATATTTGATCTGGGTGCGGAATACGAATAGTGAATGCGTATTGACAATGTCATTGAATTGCACTGGCTGTGTAAATAATGTGAGCTTGACTAATGCTGCTATTAATGATGATTTGGATGTTGATATAGATATCAATTCAAACATGGCCCAATAATACTGGTCAATGTTATGCAATAACTGGATCAACATTTAGTTCAAATAATCAATCATTTGCTGTTACAATCAATGATGGAAAGATTTTACCATATACAAATTACACAATCAATGTGATATCATTGAACGGTTTCGGATGGGGAAATTCAACAAGTCAAACATTTCAGACAAATCAATATAGTAAGTGAATTTCTTTTATTTTTGATTAGCACATTTGGTAAAATTTCGTAGGATTAAAAATTCATAAACATTTAATGAAATTATATTACTTACAATGATAAGTAGCTTAATTTGAAATATATAAAGTTATGTCAGAACAGATTTACTAAGAAAATGTATTACAGCTATTTTTTTTTATTATTATTATTATTATTATTATTATTATTATTATTATTATTATTATTATTATTATTATTAATTATATTATTATTTTTAATTTTTATTATTATTATTGTTGTTATTGTTATTTATTGTTTTTTTAATACTTATTTTATTTTATTTTTATTTTTTATTGATATTTTTATTTTTAATATTCATTATTTTTCGTATTAATAATATTTATTTTTATAATTTAATTTTATCACTGTAATATTTAATTTTTGATGAAGCTATGTAAACTGTTGAGAAATTTCTTTACCTAAATCGTTAAATAATCTTCATAATGAACAATATATCCAGAATAGGATGAGTGAGATAATTACATTTACATCTATTTTGTAACAAAATGCCTCAAGTAACAAAAAGAAAGTTTCAAGATACAATTAAAACATTCAAAATTAAGGTTGTAAAATTTTTTGATATATTCAAAATTGTTAAGAGAAAGTTAGGGACGTTTTCCATGAATCGCCAGATTTGATTTGCATTATGGAGGATAAAACGAGAAATAAAATACAATTAGAAGATTCCTAGGAGTACAAATGCATTGAGAAATTTGAGCTTATGAAATAGATTTTGATAAGTAATTTGAAATAAAGTCGCTTTCAAGATTCTAGAAAGAGTTGTTGAATTTGTTATTTATTTGCATGATTTCCCTAAGTTAAATTTTATAATGACGTAAAATTTCCCCTCATGGATGAGGAGGAACCTCCTGGGTTAAGCAGAATTCATTATCACAGGAAATAGGAACAAAATAATACATCTTTGAGACTTTTTAATGATATTTACAAACATTTTTATGCAGTGAAATTGTTTTTTTGTCTATTTAGATAGTGTTTCTTTAGTACTTTCCAATATCAAATATTTCTTAAATGATTTTTCCTCATTCAGCCAGTGGCTCCGTGAGAAATTTAAATATAATGAGTTCATTTCCTTCATCACCACTGTTTATCACTTGGTCACCCCCTGAAGTTGCGAATGGAGAAATCGTGAAATATTTGATCTGGGTGCAGAATACGAATAGTGAATGCGTATTGACAATGTCATTGAATTGCACTGGCTGTGTAAATAATGTGAGCTTGACTAATGCTGCTATTAATGATGATTTGCATGTTGATATAGATATTAATTCAAACATGGCCCAATAACACTGGTCAATGTTATGCAATAACTGGATCAACATTTAGTTCAAATAATCAATTATTTGCTGTCACAATCAATGATGGAAAGATTTTACCTTATAAAAATTACACAATCAATGTGATATCATTGAACGGTTTCGGATGGGGAAATTCAATAAGTCAAACATTTCAGACAAATCAATATAGTAAGTGAATTTCTTTTATTTTTTTAATTTGCACATTTGGTAGGATTTCGTAGGATTAAAAATTCATAAACATTTAATGAAATTATATTACTTACAGTGATAAGTAGCTTAATTTGAAATTGATCAAAAGTTATGTCAGAACAGATTTACTGAGAAAATTTATAATAATAATAATAATAATAATAATAATAATAATAATAATAATAATAATAATAATAATAATAATAATAATTATTATTATTATTAATTACTTTTATTATTATTTTTTATTTATTTATTATATTTCCTATTTATATTATATATATTTTTTATTTTTATTGTAAAGAATAAGAATAATTGTTAAATTCCAAAAACTTTATTTACGAAATTGGGGTACTATTTATAATATCCAATTTTAATTACATCACACCTCCCTCGTTTTAAATGGCTTTAGCCATTCCACATTTCTAGGAATACATTTATTATCAGCATTCCTTAATATATAACTTTTTTTATTATATTTTCCTCAATACCTGTTATCTTGCTTGTTTCTGATATCTTCCTTACCGAGTACCAATTCACCGACTCTGAAAGATTTATGCATTCGATTTTCATTATTATTATTATTTAAACGGTTCAATGATTTAATATTCAATGCTATTTCATGCTTCTTTGATTCTTTAGTATCAATTTCTGGACTATTAATAAAACGCTCTTTCCTTCCATATATTTCTTCAACAGGATTAACTTTTATACTTGACTGCGTTGTTGAATTCAGTGCAAATTCTATATGAGGCAATGCTTCTTCCCTCGTCTGAAATTGTTTCTCTTCCCGATAGCATGAAATCCAGTCTCTTGGCGTTCTAAATTGTCTTTCAATTTTTCCATTAGATTGATGATGATAAGGACTTGAATAAACTATTTTCAAGTGATACTTAACTGCCATATTTTTAAAACTTGAGATTCGAAACATTTTCCTTTATCAACATGAATTTCCTTTGGCGGTCTAAACTTCAATATCCACGAACTTTTCACATTATCAAATAATGTCTTTTCTTACAGCTTTTAATACTATATATTTACTAAGATGATCTATTATAGCCATCAAATATATTTTGCCAGATGGTGTCATTTTAAAGGAGCTACAAAAATCAATATATATTTTTTCAAATGGTTCATGCGCAATTAATTTTTCAATAACTTCTTTTGTTTTCCCAGTGAATGTTTTACTTTTCTGGCAAATTTCACAAGTTGAGATTCTCTTGATACTTTTATCCAGTTCTTGGAAATTGAAATAATTCTTTATGTAATTTGTAGTTTTGTTGATTCCTGCATGACACAATTTTTTATGGATTTCTAGAATAAAATCGTTTTTCATATATGAAGGAATATATATTTTATTATTATGAGTCATAATAATTCCATTGTCCACATAATAATAATCTTCAGTTTTGCCGTTCTGAATATTTTCTTTTATTTTCATTATTTCTTCAGAATTATTTTGCCATTTAAATGTTTGATCCTCTATTGACATTGCTAAAATTTTGGTTTTAATTTTTTCTCCTTTAGCATCAATATGATTCATCTGACATTGTGTGCAATTTCCTATATTCAGTCGTGATAGTGCGTTGGCCTTATGATCAGTTCTCGTAGAGATAATGTTTAAAATGCTGTGTAAAATGGAAAACAGATAATAATTCCTTCCTTGTTATACAGTACCCAATTTCATGTTTATTCATACTTTTTGACCCATATGCGATTATCTTTTCTTCATTATTGTCATCTCTTTGCGATAAAACAGGGCCAATACAATCAAAACTAGCATCGGTATCTAAAATGAACGTTTTATTAAAATCCGGATGGCATAGTAATGGTGCACTGATCAAACTATGTTTTAACTCGTCAAAAGCTTTTTCACATTGTGATGTCCAAATAATACTTCTGTTTTTACCTCCAATCAAAGATTCCAATGGCCTAGCTATTTTTGAGTAGTTTTGAATAAATTTTCTATAGTAATTACACAATCCTAAAAAACTCCTAAGATGTTTCACACAATTAGGCTGCTTTACATTTTTAATTGTTTCAATCTTAGAATTATCTGTTTTGATACCTTTTTCATTAATTATTTGTCCAAGAAACTTTAATTCAGATACTAAGAACTTGCATTTCTCAGGGTTAATTTTTAGTCCCGATTTCCTAATTCTAAGGAAAAGTTTATTTATTCTTTCTTTTTGTTCTTCAATAGTTTTCGAAAAGATCAATATGTCATCTAAATAGACTAATGCTTCATTCCACATAATATCTCCAATTATTAATGTCATAAGTTTTTGAAACGTTGATGGTGCGTCAGGTATTCCAAAAGGCATCCTATTAAAACAAAATTGGCACTGTCTTGTAGAAAATGCTGTTTTCAATTTACTCTTTTCATCCAATTCATCTTGATAATAGGCATTTCCTAAGTCGATCGACGAAAAATATTTGGCCCCATACAAAGAATCAAGCTTTTCATCAACATTGGGAATTGGAAAAGCTGGTCTAACTGTATTTGAATTTAAAATCCTAAAATCCAAACACATCCGAATTTACAAGTTCAGTTTTTTGGCACACATACTATTGGTGAATTCCAAGGTGATTCGCATTTCTCTATAATTTTATTTTCCTTGAGTTTTTCCTCATAATGCATATTGGTTGTCGTCGCGGCTTAATTGGTATTGGGTTGCAATTAGTTTCTATTCTGTGCTTTAAAATATCTGTTTTGCCTATATCCCATTTATTTTACATAAAAATAT
>CAUHTR010006179.1:0-21288 GCA_959609185.1 Schmidtea polychroa
TGTATTACTTTAAAAAAAATAATTAAAATTAATTTTATTTCAATTAATTTATTCAATCTAAATCAGTTATCTACTAGATCTTATCTTATTAATTTATTATCTTAGTTGATTCAACTTGAATGATCAAATATTTTTTTATTTACTGGATGATTAATGATTAGAATTTTTTTCTTGTCCATTTATTAAATTTTTTTATGATATTTATTTTGAATAATTTAAATTTTTGCAATTATTTAATCAATTTTTACCAAGTTATTGATGCCTTGAGTTCAATTAATTTTTTATCCAATTTTTTCAAGTGATGAGTATTTTTCTTTTAAAGATCAATTTGTTAGTACATAGTTGTTGGTTGTAGGTAGTTGGTTGTTAGTACTTGGTACCTAGTTGGTATCTGATTGACTTTTTAGATTTTGATAAGAAGATAGTGTACGTGATGAAGAATATTTTGTATTTAATTGCTATTATTTTTATGTGTTGTTAGTTGATTGTTGGTACTAAGTTGTTGGTATCTTGTATTTGGTAGTTGGTACAGTGTTGTTAGTATCTAGTTGTAGGTTGATATTTGTTAATTTCTTGACGGGTTTTGATGGTGGTTGTAAGTGTTTAGTATTTAGTTGTTTGAGACCTAGTTGATAGTACATAGTAAATAGTTAATTGGTAGGTGGGGGGTTGAGTGTGATCAATATTGCAAGTGAAGAGGATTTTCTTTTAAAGATCTATTTGTTAGTACTTGATTGTTTTTACTTGGTTGTTAGTACATCTTCGTAAGTTACTGGTTGATGATACTATGTTGTGTGTATATTGTACTTGGTAATTGGTACAGTGTTGTTTACTGATTGTTGTTATATAGTTGTAGGTTGATAATGCTTAGTACCTGGTTGTTAGTCGATTGTAAGTGTTTAGTATTTAGTTGTTTGAGACCTGGTTGTTAGTACTTAGTATCTAGTTAATGAGTAGGTGGGGGTTGAGAGTTACCAATACACTTACGACTAGTACCCTTACGACTAATACCCTTACGACCAGTACCCTTACGACCAGTACCCTTAGCGGGTCAACACATCCTGTCGGATAAACTCAGAGTATATATAATAAAACTGATCAACAATAAGTATTTATTGAATGTGATTTTTACATTGCAATAATAAGTTATCAATTAAAAGAAGAATGTTTTGTAAATTAGAATTCATTAGTCTTTCATTGTAATTTAAATTATTTTGAATTTCACGTGGTGTGTTAAAGTGATTGAGTTGTGGTATACAATTCATAAAATACAATAAAGAATATTTAGTTGATTGTAAGTAGTTAGTTGTAAGTATGTGGTTGTTTGAGAGTTAGTTAGTACGTGGTATCATGTTGAAAGTACTTATTTGTTAGCACCTAGTTAAAAATATTTAGTAACAGATTGTTGGTAACTGTTTAATTATTATTATTATTATTATTATTATTATTATTATTATTATTATTATTATTATTATTATTATTATTATTATTATTATTATTATTATTATTATTATTATTCCATTGAAATTTTCATTAAAAATTACATTTCTCTAAAAAGTTGGTGGTTATTCAATCTTTTGATAATAAATTTAAAAATCTTACTTTAATTTACTTATTTAGCTTTAATTTAAAATTTGAACCATTGGATACTTAATTTTAAATTTTGAACCTTAATTTTCCTTAATTTATCCTTATTTTACCTAATTATTCTTTATTTCTTAATTTTACACCATAATTTACTTAACAACTAAATATAATCCTTATTTTCATATTTAACCAATAATTTCATGTGGTCACCTGGTTGTAAGGACTTGGTATCTAGTTGACAGTGCTTAGTACTAGGTAAGTTACTTGGTTGTTGGTACTTGGTAGTTGGTAATTAATGCTTAGTACCTGGTGGATGTTGGTTGTACTTAGTAGCTAGTTGTTATCTGGTTGTAACTAGTTAATGGGTAGGTGGTTGTAGGTACTTAGTAGTTGGTAACTGGTTGTTGGTATCTAGTTGTAGGTACCTGGTTGTTGTCGGTTGTTAGTACTTGGTAGGTGGTAGCTAGTTGGTTACATGTTTTTGGTTGTTAGTATCTAGTTGTAAGTACTTGGTAGCAGGTAACTAGTTGTTAGTAACTAGTTGTAGGTAACTGGTTGTAAGTAACTAGTTGTAGGTTGTTAGCTGGTTGTTGGTTGTTAGTACTTGGTAGGTGGTAACTAGTTGTTAGCTGGTTGTTGTGGGTTGTAAGTACTTGGTAGGTGGTAGCTAGTTGGTTGTAGGTATCTAGTTGTAGGTATCTGGTTGGTTGCTTGTTTTTGGTTGTTAGTACATGGTAGGTGGTTGTAGGTACTTAGTATCAGGTAACTAGTTGTTAGTATCTAGTTGTAGGTATCTGGTATCTGGTAATTTGTTGTAGGTACTTGGTTGTTTGAGAGTTATTTAGTACGTGGTATCTAGTTGTAGGTACTTGGTAGCAGGTAATTGGTTGTTAGTAACTAGTTGTAAGTACTAGGTAGCAGGTAACTGGTTGTAAGTACTTGGTAGTTAGTAACTGGTTGTAAGTACTTGGTAGTTGGTAACTGGTTGTTAGTAACTAGTTGTAAGTACTTGGTATCTGGTAATTGGTTGTAAGTATCTGGTTGTTAATACATGTTCATAAGTTACTGGTTGTTGGTACTAAGTTGTTGGTTTGTTGTTGAATTATTATTAAAATTTGTCTTTGAAAAATATTTGATAAAAATTTCCATTAAAAATTATCTTACAAATTTCCATCTAAAATTATCATTGAAATATATTTCATAAAAATCTCCATTAAAAATTAACTTAAAAAATTATTTGGCCAAATTAGAAATACATGAATTAGGATCACTCAAGCGATCAGGTACCATTCAATTGGCTTACCACCCCCGTTTCGGAAGTATAAATAGCCACATTTGACTAAACATATCGTTTCCCATTAACTAACCAACTACCACAATTGTTCACCATTTCAGCACTTAGTAATATGAAAGATTATAATCAGTTTCACAATTATAATTTCTTCAATGTAATTATAATCAAATTATAACGCGTCACATGTCACTACAATCGTTTGTTTCGTATGAATAATTATAATTTAGCAGCTTCAATAATAACATTTATACAAATAAAACTAATAATAATAATAATAATAATAATAATAATAATAATAATAATAATAATAATAATAATAATAATAATAATAATAATAATAATAATAATATTATTATTATTATTTTTATTATTATTATTATTATTATTATTATTATTATTATTATTATTATTATTATTATTATTATTATCATTATTATTATTATTATTATTATTATTATTATTAATATTATTATTATTATTATTTTTATTATTATTATTATTATTATTATTATTATTATTATTATTATTATTATTATTAATTATTATTATTATTATTAATTATTATATTATAATTATTATTTCGTTTTTCATATTTATTTATCTACTTGATAAAATATTAAAAAATCCTTGATTAATTGTTCCAATTGCGTGAGTCAAATGATTGTCTCCAGATGGTTTTTATGTCTACCTCGAGATTTTATTAATTTCCGGTTTAACAAGTAAGAAATTGTCTGGGTTTTTAAGGAATACTGGAAGAATTTGAGATCCCTCCATATTCCTTTTGCAGCTACTTGACTCAGTTTTACACTTGAATGTTGTCAATCCCTTAGTTAGCCATTATATTTTGGCTTTTTTCCACTTAGGCGATTCCCTCACATGATTACCCTGTAAACATCAATCAAGATTGCAATGATATATTTCTCCCTCCACTGCGCTCGAGCCTTCCCTATAATGGTGCGATGATTTTACGCCAACGTGATGATTAATGATTGCTTTCAATGACATTTACCGTGTATATTTTCATTTCTACTTATTGAATAGTTTCCAACAACCAATAGGAATATTTTTTGCTTAAAACGAAATCTTTATAAATATTTACCCTGTAATTCTTAATTATAATTTATTTTTATTTTTTAATTAATTTATTATTTATTATTTTATAATTTTTTATTTTTATTATTTTTTACTTTTTATCAATTTATTATTATCTATTAATTATTTGTTATAGAATATTATTTATTTTAATTTTTTCTTTTTTTGATTTACTATCAACTTTATTATTATTGATTTTTTTGATTTTTTATTGATTTTTTATTATTTATTTAAAAATCATTTATTGATTTATTATTGATATTTTTATTTATTATAATTCACTCTTGATTTTTAATTTTTTTTATTGTTCATCTTTATTTCTTTTAGACTTTTCTCTTAATGCTTTGCTTTCAATTTAAGACAGATTTTCAAGTGTCGACGATTCGAATCAAACCCACACAAAGCGATATCTGATGTAAAAGATGAAGAAAATCGCCCAAAAACTGAAGCGCACTCCCACATGAACCCAATCGACCAATAGAATTCATCCTTTTATAGAATACTCATCGTAATGAAATTGCTAAAATCTGCGATTTATTAAATGGCAATCTCAGTCACTGGTCGGCAAATTCTTTGATTTCACAAAGGCTGATAAGCAAATGTGCAAGTAAATATTTCCTATGTTTTGATTGGTCAGCCAATAGTAATAAACGAAATAATAATATTCACTAAGATCGATTGATTAATTAAATTTTAATTTATTATCGAATTATTATTATTGAATTTTGTGAAATTATAATCAATATAATCATCTCATAGTTACCATGGGCATCATTGATTGTTATTGAGTATCCCGTTTGTTCTAAGGCTTTTAAAACTAGAACCAGTGAAACCGAGGCAGCTCTAAATCGCAAATGTTGCGGTCTTATGCATAAATCTCGTTGACAAGTATGATAAATCATATTGCTGTCAGCACTGGTCAAAGGCAATCCGTGATACAGAATACCAATAAGAGTATCGAGCCTCCAAACCTTTATGAGATCACAAATAAGACTATTTATCATTGCATTCTAATATAATCACTTTATCCGCTCCTTTTCCACCATCAATTCGTTTCATTCTTCCCCTGCAATCTCCTTTTGTTAGAATACACGAATCATCCGATTGAATTTCCGGGAAATTCAACCAACATTTAATAATGTTCATGATTGATTGCGGTTGTATTTCTCTGTAAAGTTTGCGTAACAAATTCACAACAATATGAATTTCTTCGTTCAATTGTTTTGGCTGAAAAATCCAAAAACAGATAACAAATCAGAATTAAATCAAAACAATTCAAACGGAATTGCTGTCGAATTTTAAAAATATCTCATTGGATTTTTCACAGGATTGGTGGCTGTTTTCTCGGAATTTTTGACGAATATTTGTGATATTTTTCAACCACAAAGGTCCAATTCGTTTGCAGTGCGGTAGAATGCTGCGAACAAATAACGATTCACTTGGTTTGCTTTCCGTCATTTTTTCATTTCAACTTTTCTCAATCATCAACATGACAACGAAAAAAATTGAGAATTAATATTTGAATTAAAAAAAATCAAAAATTCAAATAGAAGCAGCTTATCAGAAATCCCCAATAAAATCCTTGCCAAAGATAAATTTTGATTAAATTATTTATTTTAAACAAGATTTCAAGGTTACTGAAATAACATCAAAATTTAATTGTGACATTCACTAATTAAAAAATATTTGTTATTTAAATATAAATTATTTTTATAATTTTATAACAAAAATTATTTTTTTATTATTAAAAATAATTTTAAATTAAAATTTTTTGCAATGAAAAAATTATACAATACTTAAAAATAAATACTTTTCGAAATTTGAAAATTATTTATCAAACTTCGCTTTGTTTATATAAAGCTTTATTTAAAGGTCAAAATTTGGAATTTAAGATAATTTTTATGAATAAATTTAGTTAATTAATAAATTTAACAATGTTAAATATTTATAAATATCATATTTCCAATTATAAATCATTTCAAGTATTGAATGTTTTAGGTTATCAACGGAATAAAGGAATTATCATTTTATGCCTCTTTCGGTTGGGGTTTACTTCAAACTAAATTAGGATTTCGGGATGCTTATAATCGAATAACAGATAAATTATTACTCGGCTCATTGCCAGTTGAATCGAAATGGGATGCAATTCAAAAATCAGAAAACATTAAAGCCATTTTAGCTCTAGTAGAAAGTTTTGAATTGAAAAAATTCGCCATGTCAATTGAAAAAGCAAAATTAAGAAATATTCTTTATTTACATTTACCAGTGAAAGATTTCTTCTATTCACCTTCTCTCGATCAGGTTAATGTTTATTTTTGGTGTTTTCATTTACGATTAAATATTTTTACTGAAATATTATTTTTATATTACTTATAAATTTTTTAATTTAATATTTTAATTTATTGATTTTGTAAATATCTTTTATTTATTATTTCATTTTCAACAATTATTATGAGGTTAACCTTAATTTATTTGTCACCCCCCCCCTCAATGGGATATTGATCATTTCTCATGAAATTAGATTGTAAATATTAAATTATTGGATAATATAAAGCCCACCATTTGACAGCGGTTTTCAATGATTTCTACAACGTTATCAGCAGCTCCGAGAGCAGAAGGATTGGATTTGCATAGCTTGTGTAATCCCCTCACCGGTTAGTCACTATTTCTCTCATTTCAACAAAAACTAACAGTAAAAACGCGAAAATTAAATTTCCAGTAAGCAATATATAAAAATGAAATTTATAATTATATATAAATTATGATAAATATGAATTTAATCTATAAATTATATATAGTAAATCAATAAAATATATTGATGGAATATTTAATGGAATTCCGATATATTGTTTATGCTGATATTTATATACAAAATATGAGGAAATTAAAAGCCAATAAATTGTAAAATTAAAAACGGTAACGCTACAAAATTTGCCTCGAGTTTCCTCTAGTATAAATGTTAATCCTTTTCCTTTTCCTTTTCCTCTTTTTCTTAACTTTATTTTTCAAATATTTGCTGTTAATTCTTATCTTGGTTAAGAATTCAAAAACTTTTTTCATAGATTTTTTCTCCACATTTTTTCTGATTTTTTGGATTTAAAAAAAAATTTTTTTTATTGATTTTTCTTATATTTGCACTTTTTTATTCAACACTAGTTTTGTTTGAAAAATCTTTTTTGATCGATTTTAATTCCATTTATGCATTAAAACAAAAAAAATATTTTAAATTAATTTCATTGGATGATAATTTTATTGATTAAAAAATAGATGGGAAAAGGAAAGGAGATAAAATTGGGATTCTGTGAGAGCTAAATGTTGATTGGAGGGTTTTGGAGGTCAATAAAATGCTTTTTCAAAGGTTGGCTTACGTGACTCCTTTAATCGATATTCAGCTCGCATATTTTGAGAAATAAATTATCATCCAATGAAATTAGTTCAAAATTAGCCAATAAACACCGGGAAAAGTCTTTGTGGAGAATTATTGATCAATAATATAAAATATTGATCAATAATATAAAATATTGATCAATAATGCAAAATATTGATCAATAATATAAAATATTGAATATAAAACAAAATATTGATCAATAATACAAATTATTGATCAATAATATAAAATATTGAATATAATGCAAATTATTGATCAATAATGCAAATTATTGATCAATAATATAAAATATTAAATATAATGCAAATTATTGATCAATAATATTAAATATTGAATATAATGCAAATTACTGATCAATAATGCAAATTATTGATCAATAATATAAAATATTGATCAATAATATAAAATATTGAATATAATGCAAAATATTGATCAATAATATAAAATATTGAATATAATGCAAATTATTGATCAATAATGCAAATTATTGATCAATAATATAAAATATTAAATATAATGCAAATTATTGATCAATAATATTAAATATTGAATATAATGCAAATTATTGATCAATAATATAAAATATTGATCAATAATATAAAATATTGAATATAATGCAAAATATTGATCAATAATATAAAATATTGATCAATAATTCAAAATATTGAAAATGAAAATGTCAATGATGAAAAAGATAAAAGAATTTTCAATAAAAAACCTCTTCACTGCATTTATCTGCTTAGCTTTCTCTTTCATTTCAACTTTCATCTTTGAACTGATTTGCTTTCTATTCGCTACTGCCTTTTCAATTGTCTGACTCCTCGAGTCCTTTATGTTCTCAGTCGAATAACTGAAATCCGATTTCTATCACAATTACAACTTGTCACTGTATTTGCACCTTTCCTTCGAAATAATCGATAAGCTATGTTGCCCAATGGACAATATTCGTATTTTTCTTTAATTTCACTTAGGCTTTATCTTTCGTTTCTCTCGAAGCTTTGCAAACTTTCACAAATTCTTTGTTGCTTTATTCGACCAACTCGCAATTCATTTTTAACAGCTCTCATTTTATCTCCGTCTTTCAAAGCAACTTAATTGCTATTCAACAATTATTTCCTCACTTCGGATCTAATTGGCCCGCTTTTGATGCTTTATCCAAACGCTTTCTGATCATTTGATAATCTCTCGGGCTTCCCTCACTTCTCGGCTGTCTAGACGCAATAAAAGTTGGCTTTCAAAACTCCTCGCATATTTTGAGAAATAAATTATCATCCAATGAAATTAGTTCAAAATTAGCCAATAAACACCGAGAAAAGTCTTTGTGGAATATTATTGAATATAATGCAAATTATTGATCAATAATAAAGGAAAATGAAAATATGTCAATAATGAAAAAGATAAAAGATTTTCCGCATTTATCTGCTTAGCTTTCTCTTTCATCTTTGAACTGATTTGCTTTCTTTTCGCCACTGCCTTTTTCAATGGTTTTTTCTTCTATTCATTAAAACAAAAAAAATATTTTAAATTAATTTCATTGGATGATAATTTGATTGATTTAAAAGATGGGAAAAAGGGAAACAAACGAAATTGTGATTCTGGTGCGTATTGTCTGCCTTATTGTCGCAATCGAATGACCAAAACCCAACACGGAACCCTTTATTCAATTCTTATCGATTTTATACGCCCTCGAAATCCTTAATCGATATTCAGCACGCATAGAATGACAAATTAGTTATCATCCAATGAAATTAATTCAAAATATTTGTTAGTAAATGAAAATTAGCCAAAAGACACCGGGAAAAGTCATTGTGAAGAATTATTGAATATAAAGCAAAATATTGATCAATAATATAAAATATTGATCAATAATTCAAAATATTGATCAATAATTCAAAATATTGATCAATAATATAAAATATTGATCAATAATTCAAAATATTGATTAATAATATAAAATATTGATCAATAATTCAAAATATTGAAAATGAAAATGTCAATGATGAAAAAGATAAAAGATTTTCCGCATTTATCTGCTTAGCTTTCTCTTTCATTTCAACTTTCATCTTTGAACTGATTTGCTTTCTATTCGCTACTGCCTTTTCAATTGTCTGACTCCTCGAGTCCTTTATGTTCTCAGTCGAATAACTGAAATCCGATTTCTATCACAATTACAACTTGTCACTGTATTTGCACCTTTCCTTCGAAATAATCGATAAGCTATGTTGCCCAATGGACAATATTCGTATTTTTCTTTAATTTCACTTAGGCTTTATCTTTCGTTTCTCTCGAATCATTGCAAACGCCCTCGAAACCCTTAATCGATATTCAGCACGCATAGAATGACAAATTAGTTATCATCCAATGAAATTAATTTCAAATATTTATTTGTTTTCATTAGCGAAAATAAATAGAATTGTGCTGAATATAAAACAAATGATTGAAAAATTCCTTGCAGGCTATAATTAACTTCCTGTTGACAAATAGATCGATTTGTTGTCTGTTACGTAACGCATTCCGACATCGCACATAATGACGTAATCAATCACAGGATGTGCAGATTAGAAGAATCAGATTGGTATTAGATTGGTTCAATGGATAGGCTGAGGGAGTTGCGCAAATAATCTGTCACTTCACATTATTATAATTGGAACTTTCATTCGCTTGCATTTCTGGACTTTGTACTGAATCGGTTATGATTTTCATCGGTCAAAGTTGATTCTATTCCAACTGGTAATGAACTGTGATAAATTGTAGCTGGCGTGATTCATAACGGTTTCTCTGTAACCCAGGAATGTTGTTGTCCAATTGTTATCCGCTCTGGTTTCTCTCTCTTCATATAAGCTTACTCCATCATAATGGCAATTATTTATCACAAAGGAATTATAAGCAATTTCCCCTTGTTTCGTCTCGATTCTATTCTTTTGCAATGAGAAAGGCGCTACTGTTGGAGAGGAAATTTAGGAATTGCGATTGAGCTATTGTTTGAGCTATCTCTCTCTCTCTCTCTCCCTATATTTGCTCTCGTTATTCATTACGGAATATAAAATAAATTCCAATCAATTATAATTAGAACAAATAACGGAAAAAACAAAAAACAAAACTGGAATAAATCAAGATCCCATTAGAAAACAGATAAAAATCACAATACAAAAAAAGTTCAAAATTTTCAAACTTCTGTTTTTTTGTTTTTAATAAAACTTGAAATTTACAGCAAAGGCTAAATATATTATTTTTTGATTATTTTATATGATGATTATATTATTTATGATTATTTTATGATGATAATATTATTTATTGATTATTTTATATGATGATAATATTATTTATTGATTATTTATATGATGATAATATTATTTATTGATTATTTTATGATGATAATATTATTTATTGATTATTTTATGATGATAATATTATTTATTGATTATTTTATGATGATAATATTATTTATTGATTATTTTATATGATGATAAGTAGGTAGATGTAAGCCCCATGAATCAGTATGAGTTATCGCGAATATATACCCCCTTCCGCATTTTGATTGATGATTTATTGCAGCGTTTGATCAATTTTTGAGAATTATCGATTGGTTTTGACTTTTCTTAATTCCTGGGAGAACTAAGAAACTTTTCGAGGATTTTATTTCAGGATCTTCTTAGTTGAATCAAGACGCAACTTTTTTATGAAGAATGTCTCGACTAAATATGTCGCGTTCTCAAGATAACCCAAAAATATGGATTGATTACACTTTCTTAATTCTTAGGGGAACCAAGAAAATTTTCGAGATCTTTATTAAAGAATATTCTTAGTTGAATCAAGACGCAACTTTTTTGTTAAGGATATCTCGACTAAATATACTTGGTTCCCAATGTTCCAAAAAATTTATTCCTTAAAAACACGAAATTTATATCTAAAAGAAATCTTTTCGTTGATTTCCATATAAAATAATCCATGTCGACAAATAACAAATCTTTTTCGTGGAACATGTCTGGGTGAAATCTTAAAATCTAAGAAAAGCACTGCTGACTAAATTTTGCACTTTTTTCACATTAAAATCAATAATAGCACTATTTAATCAATACACACAAAAAATATATACGCGATAACTCATACTGATTCATGGGGCTCACATCTACTTACTATGATAATATCATTTATTGATTATATTATTGTGAATTGATTCTGCTACCGGGAAATTATCGTTTTATATTATTGAATATTTTAATGTCGTATTCTATGAGAAAGTGTTTTGTAAACATGAATTCTTTTTCTATTTTTCAATGAGCATTTTCTCCTTCAAACTGATTTCCTTATTCCACAACAGCTTGAACCTCACAATAATCCTTTTTAATAATAAACGCAAAGAAAAGCAAGAATTTCACAATGGCAAAATTGTTTCTTTATGAAATTTGAGTTTCGCTTTGGTGATTACATTGAGTTATTACTGTAACTGTAACCTTTCCTTCTCTCTTTATCAATTTTATCATTAGCTTTCTGCTTGTTAGATCAGCAATTACTCGAATACAAGTTTATCAATAATTCTTTCCACACTACAAATCGATTGCTCCTCTCTTTTCTGACTTCTTTTTCTTTTCTTTCAATTAATTGGTAAATAAACCGCTTAAAGAAATCTATATTCATTACTCTGTCTACCAGTAATTCGATTCTATTCAGATTTCGTTTCAGCCTTTGTCCCTGTGTATATTCGATATTTCATCTTTATGCTTCTTTTATACGCCAGTTCTGCAAAAAGAGAAATAATGACTTCGTACTCGACATTTGTCTATGGATGGCTGCCAATCATTTGCTTCTTTTACTGCATTAAGAACTTCAAAGGTTTGTTGATATACATAAATTTATTACTGCTATTTAATTGTTTCAGTTTGATTCTACCTCATATTTCTAATATACGATGTCGAACATGTGATTGACCTTGATATCGATATTGACATAATTATAATAATCATTATGTAAATGTTGGGTTTTTAGTTAATTTAAGTCGGTTCCCTCTGACTCCTCGTGTCCTTTAAATCAAAACAATAACGACCCAACGTATATTGAAATAACAAAATTTACAATCTTTTCTCAACACTTTACAATTAATAATCAAAGTTACGTTTGACCGATTCTCCGCTCGGTGTTGATGCTTTGTAAATAGATAATATTCACCTTTTATTTCTTTAGGTTCTCTTGACCCACGTTTTCCTCTTTTTCTGTTTGATTTGATTCTTTTAACCTTTCCGTATTCCTATTCTATATCTTCTTCTCCATAATATCCTTAATTTGTTTTTACCTGTTCCTAACTCGAGTTCTTCCAACCCTAGCTGAGGCTAAATGCCGATTTGTTCTGATTTTCACCTTTCTTATATACTCTTCGAAATCGGGATGACAAATGGTTATTGTCGAGCCAATCTCTCACTTGACATTTGCTTCCAAGTATCTGCTTTGGCTGTCACCCATAATGGTCCAACGAACAAAGATAATTAATGGCCCGTCCGGCCTTTCTACACGCACTATCTTCTCTTTGCTCTTTTCCACTAAATCATTGTGTCACGCTAATGGGCCCAAATCTTCCTTCTGTTTGCTTTTCTTCTTTTTTACCAAGCTCGGGTTCTCCTTTGGCTCGGGTTTCCTTCATCTCTCGGGTTCTCCATTGGCTCGAGTTTCCCACTAGCTCGGGTTTTCTATTAGCCAATTAATTAATTAATTAATGTTTTCTGTTTTTTCACATTTGAATGCTTTTCGACCCTTCCTAACCATTTTCTGATAAATCCCTAACCATCATCTTGTTGACCATTAGCTACTGTATACCTGTCCCGTTTTCCCAATTCGATTTCGATGATCTTACAATTTATTGATTTTTCTCGGATTTCCGGATTCTTGCCTTTCGTAATTGCTTTTGGCATTTTCTAATACTGCTTCCATCACACTTTCCTTTACTATCGATTCTGTGCATGATCCCGCTTTTATTTGTCTTTTTTCTTCACTTACTTTTTATTTAAATTATTAACCTAAATTTCATTTAAATTTATTTTAATTTACGGACCTCAACATAAAGGTAATTTGTGAACATGTTGTAATCATATTGAAATATCCTCTCATATTTATCAGTAATTTGTATTTGAATAAATTAGTTGTTGATTTACACTTTATTTTTTACAATCTTTCCATTCTTTCCTCAAGCGTACCATCACTCTAATCAATAATGATGTTCCCTCATATATTTCGTTTGCCCCCTCCGGAAATTATTCTTATATTCTAATTTCCTGACATTCGCAACATTTATGTCTTTGTGAAAAGAGGGGGAGGGGGGACCATCCAAGCTTGTGATTGTCATTGGTAATTGTCATTGCGTTCCAGATCAAATCTGGAGTGGGATTCATTGAGAGTTGCCCGGGGACCGTATATGTCCATTGTAAGGCTGGCCGATCTAGGTCGGCAGTAATCGTTGTGTGTTACGTCATGAAATCAATGAATCTCAACCCGGAACAAGCAATTAAATATGTCAAGGAACGAAGGCCGGTGGTCCGACTCACGGGGGAGCATATGAAATTCATCAATCAATATTACGCTCACATAAATCTTTGAAAATTATAAATAAGGAATGAATTAATAAATTTGTTTGGCCTTTATTTGTTGTCTGTTGCTATGGATATTTGTGTTTACGTGTTTGGTTTCTAGGCTGTGATATACTCGTGTATAAGCCGAGTAATTTTAGATTAATTTTTTTTCAAATTTGATGGGTTGCCTTTTACCTACTTTTAATTAAATTAATTTTGGTTCAATAATCACTTGATAATAAATGTGATCTGTCAATTACTAATTGGATTGTTTCAATCAGGTTTTTTTTGCTTATCGAAATCAGTAAAATGCGTTTAAACTTCAAGTTGTTGATTTTGCAATAGCTAACAACAATTGTGCAACAATTCGTGAATTTGGTGTCGATGAAAAGCAAGTAAGAGAATGGGAGTAAAGGCAAAGTAAATTAACACATCATTGGCAGTAATTCCTCGTGGACTAACATCAGTTTTGCAGTCTTTGAACATTTCCCTGAACAGATCTTTTAAAGACAAATTAAGAAACATGTGGTATGAATGGATGGTTTCTAAGATAGGTGAGTCAACAAAAGGTGGGAATTTGAAGAAACCCAGTATTGATTTGATGGCCCAGTAAGACACAATTCCACCAGAAACGATCAAAAAATCATTTCAGAATTGATGTATTAGCAATGCTTTGGATGGTGATGAAGAGCAATGTTCAGAAGGCTCAAAATGACATTTTACCAATAAAGTGATGAAAAATTAAAAAAAACTTCATAGAAAACATTTTACTATTCTCTTCGGAATAACAATTTTTGTCATGTAAAATTGTTAAGGCTCTTAGTGATTGCATAATATGAAATAAATTAAATATTACCCAAAATTTCATTTTTAATACGTCGGCTTATGCGCGTGTCATATATTTTGTACATCTTTTCAAGGAAATTTGTGGGTCGGCGAGTATATACGGTATATCATACTGAATTTATATTTGATTAACATTGGCTCCTATTAAATGACCACATTGTCCCATGTTCCAGATCCACCAATCACGGATCCAGTACGCCTATTCGTGATAAATGAATGGATACGAATGATTAGCACTTATTCTCTGAAGTGCATGATTTTTGATTAAATTTTACAGTTTGTTCCAATTATTAGTGAAATTTTGCCCCAATCTCATCTAAATAAAAAAATGGGTTAACTTTATAAATTTATAATTCTCAGAAACATTTCTCATATAATGAAAAGAATTGTATTATAATGTTGTCTGTGTTATGTCAAAAGGAGTAAATATAAATTTACATAAGCTTAAAAGTATTTGAAGCCCTGTACGTATCGTAGTATTTGCATTTTATTTCTAACACTGAATAAATTTAGCATCTCTACATGATTATGAATTCAACTTTTTCTCGAAAATAATCAATTTATTTAAAGATCTTTACAAATGGTTTAATCGAATGTTGGGTCGTATTGAGAACAAGATCGCAGAAATGTCTAAGAGGGAAATGAGGAGATCCGTTGTCATGGACAGGGATCATTTTTTGCCAGTTCTATCAACGGGAGATGTTAGATCCTTGATTATAACTCGGCCGAATGTTGAGCGTGAGCCTGTTCCTGTATGAGGCTTCTCTGAGCCCAGCTTTAGCATCTATACAATTCTTCAGGCGTCGGTTCTTTTGCTGGGCCTCTAACATCTGCGTAGGCGTAAACCAAACGCCATCGAGGTGGTCTATTTTGCCTCCAGTTTTTGTGTCTCGTAGACGGATCTCTTTTATTCTAATCTACGCGTTAAGAATGAGTTTAAATTAAGTAGGCCAAATATATGGCACTGAAACATCAAGCGAAGAATAAGATAAAAAATATGAATTCAGGGGTCTGGCGGGAATCAACCAATCCCATATGGTGATGACAATAATGATAATCCCTAATAACAGGATAAACCCTAACATCGATATTATTACCTATGGTGACAACACTAATAACCAAGATACGAATAAACATAATAATAGTAATGATAATTAGAAGAATAAAGATAATAATAATCAATATAATGATGAGAACAAGGCAGAATTTAGTATGGATTGTTTTGGCGATCAATTAATTTTACGAATAATAATAACCATAATATTATTGATAAAAATAATAAATATAATTTATTTAAAAGAGCTTGAAGACTATAAATCAGTAATATATCGATGTTTTGATATTCACAAGTTATCGGCACTGCATTTTTCAAGTACAATTCACTTCCAACATTTTGTTTCTTGTCGTGCTTTGTTATTGTGTAATTTCTGTTTATTTTGCTTGGGTATTAAACAACATATTTTCGTGATAATATTTGGTTTATTTATAAGTATTATTTCCATGTTATCTATTAAACACACGCCGATTATAATTTTTGGTTACTCTATCGATTCACTATAACCCTGGAAATGATCTAATTGAAAAGTGAAGGACCTCAATTTCGGAATAATTAGCATTGACGTAAGACCTCCTATCGACAGTCACTAACCTGTCGAGAAGGTTTACAGAGGAGTAATCTTAACACAGATACTCATCTGATCTGTAGTTTTCGGTGACTTGATACAGTTCCAATATGGCCACAACCATGGGTACTTTGTCGGTTTGAAATAGTCATATGACGGTTTACGGAAGCTCGCAATTACAACCAATATACGATCAAGTCTACAACCTCTATTTTCCTTTCATATTTTTTGTATTTGTCTTGTTCGCAAGGCCCAACAAAATTCTTATTTAGCACGTCTCCCACAATTCAAGGACATTGATATTAAGAACAGAAATTTGTTCGTCTCATTATCAAAATTGTTTCCATTAACTTATTATCCCGCCAATCAATTTGATCTAAAAGAAATTGAAATCCTCGCATGTGATATTGAAACAATTTTTAAAGATTTTTGCAGCAGTTTGCATTTAAGTGTATAACTTCTCAATGTGGGTGGAGTTTTGGCCGTTGGTTATAAGGGATCGAACTCTATTAATCGTTGAGCGTTCGCTCCATTCATATATTTAAATTATAAATAAATTTTCATTTTCTAGAGTCCTGTACAGCCGATGAATTTAATTCATTGGTTTCTATCTAAATAATTTACAATAAGCATTGTCACAATTTGATATTTTATAGTTAAATCGTTTCATCAATTTTATAACTATTAGTTAAATTTTTCATTACTTTTTTACTCACGTAAAATGTATATTTTTCTAGAAATGTATAAAAATATGAAAACCTTTAATCTAAAATAATTTTAAATAAATACATTTACTTATATGAAATTAAAATAAGTTTTTCATAAATTAATAATATTTAGAATATTAACAATTATTTTCATTTCATCTCGATTTGTTTTGTTACATTGGTTAAGGTTAACTTTCCGCAAATATTTAAAAGTTGAATATTTTTTATTAAAGCGTTTAATCCTGACATGATTGAAACTAAGTATGTGTTTTTGATTATTATTATTTCATGTTTGACATTTCAATATTTTAAACACAAAAATATTCAAAATCAAAAATTCGTGTCATTTTTATCTTATTTCGAAGATTTATCAATGGTAAATAAGGAAACTAAAGAGGACATAAAATTTTTAGTTGGTTTCGAATCCATCAAATATTCAATTTTTAAAAATTTTACCCTTTCGGATGATGAAAACGTTAAAAAGTCCATATGTTTTTCTGTGATCGAAACTCTCGATGATTTAAAATGTGCCTTATTTAAATCTCGCAAAAGCGATTTCACCTTGTAAATTTGTCTAATATAACTCAAAAAAATCGTTAATGGTATTAATATAGGAAGTTTTATGTTAAGAATGATACTATTTTTAAACTTATTCTCGATAATAAGAAACAACGTTCTGTTCATTCTCAAAGGCTAAGTGGAAGTGGAGTGAATTTTGCCAGACAATTGGCGTATTTGAAGCACACGAAAGTAATGTTAGCATCAAGGCTGGATAAAAACAGCTTGAAATTACTACCAAATAATATTAAAGGTAGAACATAAAATTTGTAATAATTACATTTTATAAAGTTTGAATGGTGAAATTATTTGGGATTTTTATCAATTTTTATTTATTTCTAAATTTGGTTTTTATTTGAATGGTTTTTATTGACGGGTTCCTGAGGAGGGTTCCGTGACCCCCCTGTGCCCATCTGTCAAGTTGTACTTATAATTTAGATATTATTTGAATATATTTGATAGATTTCTTCCTATTAATAAATAATAATTTTAATTTAAGCTTTTCCCCTTAGCAATTAGTGTAAATATGGCCAAAACTCGAATGGGGGGTCCGGGAGGGGGTGATTCGTTTATTGGGTTTTTATTGGTCAACTGAAGCATTGATTATGAAATGATACAAATGGATGCAAATACTATTGTAAAGCGAGATATTCAAATTGCCCAGAATCCATTGTGACAGTGGGGGAATGAGGTCAACATTGTAAGCCATTTAGAATTCTCCTTTTTTATATCAACTGTTAAAATGAGAATGGGAACTACTAGAAAAGTAAGTGAAAAGAGCGTGCTACTTAATTTCCCATTAAAAATCGATAAAAGAAAGATTTTATTTCATGTGATGTCATTATCACACCGGGAACCAATTTGATTGGTTGGGGAAATTAATTTCGGGCCTGGAATAAATAAGCGGAGAAATTATTTCCCCTTGTAGTGCTAATGAAGAACGAAAAGTTGAATAGAAATTTCCAAATGAGATAAGATTAATGCATTTATTTAAATGGGAAATCAGATTACCATATTGTGAATCAATTTGATTGGTTGGGGGTTAAATTGTGGTCCTGGAATCAATAATTAGTTAATAAACTGGAAACCCTCACCCGAACTTCCCTATGGATAAATGTGAATGAATGAGTTGTTGAAAAGAAATGTGTAAAGGAGATAAAAGTGTTTCTCTCATTTAATGCCATCATTCAAACGGATAAATATAACATAAGGAAAGCATTCTCATAATTTGTGTATTCAGTGGTGTCAGTTTTGGATAGTGACAAGAAATTGGGATTCAGAAAATTCGGTACGATCGTGCATTATGGAGAGAATAGAAAGTGAGAATTTGGGGAAAAATTGAATTTATTTACCGAATGTAAATTAAGAGCTATTTTCGATCGAGCAGGCTTGAAAACGATTTTAGATGATTTGGATTTGATCGATAGTGCGTTGATTAGTGATTTCAGTCCTCATTGTATTGTGATTGGTCGGTTTCCATTTTTTAGGAACGATTTCATTGGTGAATTGCTTTTTTATCTTTTCTCGTTTTTAATTTCCCAATGAATTAAGGCCGGGTTTCCAATTCACTTGAATATTTCTCACACTTTTTGTCATCTGTACCAGCGGGAATCATCATTCATCATCAATTGGGAGCGCTGGATAATGTTGAGGCCGGCAAGTTTCTCGTTAAGCATTTCATTCCTCATTTGGATTCTATTGGTATGATGATTTGATTGGATAATTTTCATTTTATGTGCCTCGCATATTATTGTTTATTTTATTTTGATTGATTATTTAATTTATTATTGATTATTTTTCATTAGCATTGATTATTTGATTAATATTGACTTTTCATATATAATTATTGATTAATAATGATTACCCAATAATTCTTGATTATTTTTTATTAGCATCGATTATAATGAATGTTATTGATTATAATAATTATTTTTATTATTGATTATTTTTGATTAGTAATGATTATTTTGATTGATATTGATTTTGTATATATTTATTGATTATAATTATTGATTAATAATCATTATTTTTGACTACCTTTGACTATTTTTATCATCGTCGATTATTTTTCATTAGCATTAATTATATTGATTAATATTGACTATTTTATATATAATTATTGATTAATAACGATTATTTTTATCATCATTGATAATTTTTCACTAGTATTGATTATTTTATTAATATTGATTACTTTATTATAATTATTATTATTGACAAACAAATCAGATCAGTTTATGAACTGATAACTTTAAAATCTATAATTTGTGAAAGCATCAAATAATGAAAGTGCCATTCAGGAATCGATAATGACCCAAATATTATAACAACACACAAATACGCCTAAAATTATCCAACTTGTATATAAATTTTTATCGAAATTCAATCATTACTCCAATTGACATAATTAATTGAAACTTTTCCTAGCAAATATTCGACACTTTCATAATCTTCTTGTTCTTGTTATGATTATGAGTTACCATCAGGTGCTTTTAATTGGCCTTCATCCTCTTGATGATTGAAGCTTGGCCTCCTTCGTCATCCTCACCCAATAATATTCTCCCAAATGATTTTATAAGGAAACAAAGACAAAATATAAATGATAACCATAGATATGACAAATAAATAATAAATATCCACCAATGACAATCACAAATAATATAATTTATAATAAATCCAATGATAAATAATCAGTGCCGGATTAAATATTTAGGGGCCCTGTGCAGCTGTGCCAGGCAAAATTTTATCTCAAAAATTAAACCTCTGAAAACTGCATTATTAAAGAGTCCTTGCTATGGGTATTTAGTCAAATCTGATATCAATAACACAATGGATAATCCGCTCCGTGAATAATTGGCAATAAATATCAATATCATTTTGTATTGATTATAATAATTAGAAATTAATTAATAAACAATTAAATTAATCGATAATAAAATATAAAATCAGAGGCTCTGAATAAATGTATAATGAACCAAGAAATGAGGAAAATAACACCAAATAAGTTGTACACTGAATCATCAGCTTTTGCTCGACTGTCCAATCCAGCTGACCAATCAATTATTGGCAAATGTGTTTCCACGCGCAATTATTTCATTTCTAGATTTGCTTCTTCAGCTGGGCCATCTTCAAATTTTTTACGTATTTCCTTACTTTTATCTTCGTTTTGGAGCTTTAATTTTAGCTCGTGTTTCAAATTTTTCTCTTTGCAAACAATTATACTCTTGCAATGTTGTTAATGACTGCACTGCTGTACCAAGTTCCAAGTTTGATTTTGGAAGATATAAATTGGTTTTATTAATGTTGTGAATGAAATCGTTCCACATTTCTATTAGAAACACCGTTTCAAAAAATGACAAATGTCTCAAAAGATCATTTGCTTCTCGTCGTGTTTCTAGTTTTTGATCATCACCTGCAAGAGATTTTGAATGTAAATTTTTGGACGCCAAACAACGCTTCATAGCTGCCATCTCGATGTAGATCCATTAAGAAATTTGATAATTGCTGCACAAAGCCAAAAAAATTAACAGCGTCGACATAACATTCAACAGTTGAAGGTCCAACTAAATTTAGGAATCTCGGGGCCCAGCTCCACGGCCCAGTTGACACAATGGATAATCCGCTTCGTGAATAATTG
>CAUHTR010006180.1:0-19815 GCA_959609185.1 Schmidtea polychroa
ATAGAAAATTCTGGAATAAAAAGAATTCGAGTTTGTTTTAATGCATCAATACATACACGTGTACAAAATAGGTATATATACTGACACGTTTCAGTCACAATCATCACTTTTTATGCCAATATTTTGTTGACAAAAATTTTGTCGAAAAACTAATAGTACCGTATTTTAGCGCATATAACGCGCGCGTTATACGCATTTTTACAAACCGCGCACCCCCCATGCGCGGTATCTGTGGGTGCGCGCTTTATGATTTATATTTTACACGTGGCGGCATTGCCAGTGGAAATATTTTTATGATGTGACAGTACCCCTACCATCGGTTTTAATGTTACGTTTGATTGCAACCAGATTTACTTTTAGTTAAACAAATTATTTTATTTTTATAATATTAAATAATAATTTGCTATTTATTTCTGTTATGTAGCAATGTTTCAGATACCGAGTTTGTGTTTAATATGGATCGAATGGCGCCAGCCGGAGTTGCATTGTTCGTATTGACACGTCAGGAAAACAAATAGAAATAAAGAAATTATAAATTTTAATGTTCACGTTATCTTATATTAAATTTTTTTTATAGATATAATAAATAAAACTTCGATGTTTTTTTATTTATTTTTGATCCCACATGTCATTTCAGTAACTTGTTGCTGTTTTAATCTCCGCCATCCTCAAGCTCTTCTTCGCCATCACTCTCCTGGAAACCTTCGAAGCTCTCGTCATCTGAACTGGCCTGAAACATGTCCATGACTCGCTGTAGGCGCTCTTCTTCGATTGCCACATCATTTCCCTCTGCTTTTGATGCTTCACTGTCTCCCTCTCCATCTGTCGAGTCATCGGCGCCAACATCGGGAACGTTACTGGCATAATTCCACACTTCTTGAATCCATTTGTGATTGTTGTCACCTTCACTTTCTCCCATGCAGTTATGACCCACTTGCATACTTCAACGTATGTGGCACGGCGTTGTCTACCAGCTGGTGTGTATGTGTGGGACCCAGTTGAAATCCACTTGTCCCACTCCTCACGAACAAACGTCTTGAATGGTCGATTTACAGCGACATCCAGTGGCTGAAGCTTGCAAGTGAGGCCACCCGGGATGACGGCGATATGGGCGCCCGCTGCGTTTATCTTCTTTTGAACAGATGACTCTTTGTGAGCTGTCATGGCATCAAAAACAAGGGGAGATTTCTTTTTGAAAAATCCGCCTTGCCTGGTGCGGAAGCATTTGTCTGTCCAGATCCCCATGACGTCCGTGTTCATCCAACCCTTTTTATTGCATGTAACGACAACACCACTTGGAAGCTGTTCACGTGGCATTGTCGCACGTTTGAAGATAAGCATTGGCTTGAGTTTCTGGCCTCCAGCGGTGCAGGCTAAGACGACGGTAAACGAAGTTCTTTCATGTCCTGTCGTATCAACAGCGACCGTCTTAACCCCGACTTCAGCAACTGATCGCGTTGGAGGGATATCAAAGACCATGGGCACTTCGTCCATGTTGATGACGTCATTTGGTGAGAGATCGTGTTGGCTGATTTCCTTATGAACGAATTCTCTGAAATCATCCAACTTCTTTTCCCAATCATCCGGAAGTCGCTGGCCGACTGTTGTTCGAGCACGCATCGACAAATTATTGCGCCGCATAAATTTGTAAACCCAATTGTACGAGCCACCTTTGAAATCATCTAACTTCATTTCAACGGCCAACAATCTTGCTTTTGCCTTAATTGCCACCGTCGATACAGCTCGATTATTCTCTCTGAGCCAAAATCCACTTCACCAAATTCGCCTCCAGATGTGGCCATCTCGCCTTGCCGCCACGCCTTGCTCTTTTTCTCGGATTCATACTTTCCAGCTCTGTCTCTTCCTTCCTCCACTCTCGAACCGACGTCTCACCAACACCAAACTCCCGACCCGCCGCTCTATTTCCCTTCTCCTTCGCATACTTAATCACCTGAAGCTTAAAATCAGCTGTGTAAGACTTTCTTTTAGGCATATCGAATAATTTATGATGGGTTTTAAAATATCATGAGTTTATATTGTGCTATGAGAACAGAGAATTCGTTGTTTTATTTTGTCAGCCGTTGGAGTAAGACCAATAGTTTTAAACGGATCTAACCACGTGGCAATTTATCAGGCTGACGACGTCATCACACGCCGACAACCCAGCCAATAAAATTAAACGAATTTCACACGTGGTTTGTTACATCGCTGAACTTTAAATTTATGACTCGGCTTGTTTTGTCGCGGAGTCTCGTGATTAATAATACGTGATGCAAACAGCAACAATAAACAAACACGGAATGTAACGCTGTTTAATATTGAGATTATGAATTATTTTACAAACAAAATTTATGGAGAATAATTAATAAGTATACTAAACCGCATTTTTGGAAATTTACCAGCATCAGGTAGGTGCGCGCTATAGGCCAGGGCGCGTTATACAAATTTGTATTTACACATACAATAAAATCCGCGCGGTATACAGGGATACGCGTTATACGCGGGGGCGCGCTATATCCGCTAAAATACGGTAAGTATTTTTTTTTATTGGTGTTTTACCTATGATTAATGTAATTATTTTAATGTAAATCAATTTTAACATCCTTAAGACCTATTTTTTTCTTTTTTTTTAAATTTTTCTTTAAATACGACTGATCAGCGGCGTCTTAGTGCGTCTCTATTTAGTCCTGCATTTGATGTTAATTTTTCTAAAACGAAACATGCAGACATGCAATATCCTTTATATAAAATCTTTTTTTGTTCGGTCATCGGAGGTCGGCCACTTCATGGTCCTACCATGGAGTTGTGTCGATAAAACCCCTCCGCTATGGCTCCATATATTTATTTATCGGTCGACAGTGATGTTTCGACTCAACACTACAGTAGGGCTTGTCGTAGCGGTCACAGTGGGGCCGTGTAAGCAAGCATTCTTCCCGAGTTCGAAGGCAGAACACAATTAAACTCAACATTAAAAATCTCATACAATAGTTTTACACTAAGGTCATAATTGAGTAGAACTCAGACCCAAACTAAACACATGTAGTCGGTTGAACATCATGAAAAAGCTCGATTATATCTATACGTTTGTCGAACCTCATTGAGATATATAATTCTATAAAATTTTTCTCAGAAGTAAACGTAAAAATCCTCGTAAAGAAGTTCGACAAGCGCAAATAATAAAATGAAAGTACTCAATTATTTTCTAAATCTATGGCTCAAATCAGTAGTCGAAGTTATGACCTATAAATACGTATTACCTTTCGTTTATGAAATATGTCTTGTTAATGGGCTTAAAAACGTAATTTAAAAATGCTAAATGTTTATAAATCACGAAAATAACTTTGCTTAGAAGTATAATTTATAATTATTAAAAATATATTTTCATACTGCACTTAAAAATATCATTAATAAATCTCACATTATGAAATATGACTTTATGTCTTATTTAAATATAAAGTATGAAGATACTATGATACTAAAGAATAAATATAATTTTAGGTTATACTTAAATTATACTCTACAAATATTGAATTAGAAATATAACTTTGTATCACCGTTAAAAATATAAAGTATTTTATACGATAGTATCAATTGATAAAATACAACTTTATTAAATTACGAAATCCAGTTTTAAAATATAATGTAGAAATGTACAATGGAATCTTATAAGCTACCTAAATACACAACCGTCTAAATTGGAAACTAGAGTTTTTATATAAAAATATAATTCACGTGTCAAAAGGTATAATGATAATTTCTATTCCCCCCATCGATAATCTATACATATCTAAATTATAACGTAGTATTATGCATTTCCTTAAATATGTAATTGATTATGAACTATAATTTGGCTGAATATCCAAAGTATAACTTTAGTTTGATATTTCAACTGGGTATATAATCTCAAGATGTTTAGGTCATATTTTCTGTAAATTCCGAAGTATAAACTCTGATTCTATGATTTTTTGTTCATGAGGGACCATAGTATATTATTGGTCGATAGTAACTGATTCGAGATTTGGGCCAACTACTAATATCACTAAACTGTTATTAAAAAACATAAATATTAGATACCTGAATTTATTTCCTTTATTATATCCATGCTGACTGGAATTATAGTATTTGGAAATTATTGCGTAACCTTGATAACGATTACTGCGATAAAACAACGGAAATAAAAAGCCACAAACAAGGGTGATGATGATAATTATTAATGCCTAATTTGGATAAAATCCTGTTTAAATTTAAGTAGTTAAAAATTATATCGATAAAATATATAAACAAAATTTTTTTTTGCTAAAAGCAGTTATATCAATTGTAGTAAACTTGATCATTAATGTGTTATTTATTTCGATATATTTTATCCTAACGACAATTTGTAAGTTACGTTGGTTAAACATGGGTTTTAACGGTTATCCTCCAGGCATGACACAATCCAACGATAGCAGCAGCATTGAAGAGGACGAGCGATGGACGATCACCCGACTCCGCACTCGGTACATTTGGTACCATATTCATCGGTGGTGTCAGGGATGGGACCTGGACTGCGCAGGTAGAGTGATCCGGCAAGGCCCCGAAGCAGATGCCCCGGCATGGGTGAAGGTGGAACCGGAGAATAACCGGTTGCAGGAGGCCCGAGATCAGGCGGCCTGGGACGTGGAAGCCGCTCAGACCCGGCTTAAGAAGATAGACCTGCAGATCAGGGCAGAAAGGGAAGGGGTGCCCCTGGAAGAGTTGGAAGAGGCCGAGGCACCTCCGAGGAAACGAGGAAGGCCCCGGAAGAACCCTGCCTAATCCGACGGCAGTGGTGGCTTAAACAAACTATGTGATCAATCTGACATAATGTTATTGTGATTGTGTTTGACTTCATTAGTAGTTGATACGACAAATTATAGAATTTTTACTTTATTAAAATTATTAATATTTATATTTGGTCATGTGTCTTCCTCATATAATAAATTATTTTCTCTGTGATTGTATTTGGGCCTTATAGTTTATGGGGTGTATTCAGGATCGGGGTGACCTTCCCCATCCTTCATCTATTAATTTTACGCAACTGGTCGGATCACCTTTACGCACATGACAGCGAGCGATGGAATTTTATTATTGTTTTCATTCAGTGTACCAATTCCTCGAAAATCTACGAAAGGACCGCGAACAGGCCCAGCAACAAGCCGAAGACCTTCGAAGTCGGGTCGAGAAGCTCAAGGTCAAGTGCCGAGAGCTCGAAGGTACTTGGTTCAGTCAGGCTTAGATGAAGAAACGGACAACCCACATCTCGCAACTCCAGACCCAGGCGGAGCAGGACCAACTCGAAATCCGAGCACTGAAGATACAAGTGCGCTCGCTCGAGAGAAAACTGAACGAAAGGTTCATCCAGGACACTCTTTGCGAGCAGATTCGCCCACTTCCCGTGGAGCTGGCCAAGATATACCCACCAGCCCAGGCAAGCAAACCGAAACGTAAACGGCTAGGGCGGAATGCCCGAGACAAATTGAAAAGGGCCTGGCTGGCCGAGCAAGAAAAATCGAAAGAGCCTGCAGTCATTCCACGATCCTGAGGAGTATTCGAGAGTGCGACCCCTGCTGAGTAAAACAGACCTTGTAATATAGTAGTGATTAAATAAATGATTCTTGTTGTCTAATGAGTATGTGATTAAACTTTGCGATTGTCTAGAACAAGATGGACGACAGAAAGGCGTTTGGGAAAACAATCTCGATGAGGGACCGAAATAAGTCGGACACGTGCCTTCTATCGGCGTCCGTGAACCCATAGAGTGCTCGACAATTATAGTGCTCTTAACGCGAGCACTCAACCCCTTGGTACAGTACCAACGTTGATTGCTCAACGGGTACCAAGAGGAAAACAATGTTGTATTCTGGGTTACGCTGGTAACAGCACTTAAACATTCAACCACCAGTAACCCACCATAATGATGGACCGATAAAGAACTTGGTGGAATTACAAAGGAAAATTAAATATAAAAATAGCTAATTTGTATTCATCAATGCCGTCCAGATTGGTTTCATTTATCATTAAGCGCGGGGACAGACTAAAATATTAGGAATTATTAGAATTAAACGATTCGATAGACTAAAATATGAGAATTGGTCAGGTGTACGAATATTTATGCTACAGTAAAATATTGATGTTTGTATTTTGTAAATATAATATATTCTTTGCATGTCTTTTATTACTGATATGATATTGTATCATCAAACTTAATAAGTGTATAAATAAAAATTAATAATAAATTGCATTGGTTAAAATTTTAGGTGTACGAAAATTTTTGATACGGGCTGTATAATATATGTGGTGAATTGTGAGTTTATGTCACGCCTGTGTGCTTTTTTTGCTTTTGACATTGGATGGAGTTGTATGTGCACACAGACTCGATCAGTGTAATATTTTGGAATTTTGTAACTTGTGAGTTTTTTATTAAATGGAATTTGGAGTTTTTAATAGGTTGTTCAAATTTTGGATTTTTATATCAGTTGTTTAAATATTGTAAGTTTCGGTAAAGTTTGAAAATAAAGATTTTTTGTTGATTGGTTTAATTAATTTCAAAATGGAAATGATATTATAATTGTTCAACAATATGGATTTTAAAAAACAGTTGAGAAACGCTCACTTTTCATTATTTGTAGATCATCAATAAATGTTTTGTTATTATAATGTCGTGTTTTTTAATTTTTATGTTGTTAGTATTTTTAATATCACACTAATAATTTTATGTTATGGGTTCAATTGTAAATGGAAAACGCATGGTTGCATCAAGTGCAACTGCTGTCCACCGGGACCAAGCAACTGCACTTTGACCATGAAGAACAACTGAATCAATTGTAAATCTAACGTAAATGAAACCTAAATATTAATCAATTAATGAAATTTTAGTAAACTAGTTTTTAGAAATTTAGAAGGAACGTTATGGGTTCAATTGTAAAAATTAAAATAAATAAAATATATTATTATTGATTCATTTCTATTAGTCGAAAATTTCAACGGTCGGTACTTTCTTACGAGTCCACACCCTTGTTTTCAAGGATCTAATCTATTGGGCACCAGAGATAATTCCATTCAGAATATGGATGTCTACCTGTATATATTTTAATGTGGTCTTGTTTGATCACTTGAGGACGTTAGAAAACGATCTTGAACCTGGTGACAGTAGCATGCAGGAATTATAATATATGGATATTAAGATAAGAGTTGAGAAAAGCTCACTTTTCATTATTTGTAGATCAATAAATGTTTTGTTATTATGTTTTTTTAATTTTTATGTAGTTAGTGTTACAATATTATTAATATCACACTAATTATTTTAGTACACGCTATAATTAAAGAATTAACTAAGTATATTGACATAAATGTTATAATATAAATGAAAATTGATGATGTAATCGATGATTTGTGTAAAATTTAAAATATTACGTAATCGAAAACTAAAAATAGATCTGGAGTGCCCCAGATAAAAAAAGCACTAAGGAACTGATGCTTCTCGTTCTTATTCAGAGTTCTTACAAGTAAGTTAAAGTTATTTATTTTCAATTTTATTAAACTGTTTAAATTTTCATATTCAAATAAAGGTAATTTTGAATTATCTTTTTTAATTAAATCATTTTTAATATTTATTTCGAAATTAGAATCCTCCCGAAGGTCCCGAAACGATGCGCTGTCAAGGCGAAAAATCAGCGTTGGAAGAATAATTGCCACCGTTTGCATTTTCAGTTTTATTAAAATGCAATTTATCAGCTTTAGTATTTTTATGATGTAGGTTATAATTTAAAGTTTCTGGTTTAATAGTTATTTTAATAGTTATTTGGAAATTAGAGTACTCCTTATTCCAAGGACCTGAAACTATGCGAAGAATCAACATTTGAAGAATAATTGTCCTTTTTGGCATTTTTAATTTCATTTAAATAAAATTTATCGGACTCAGCAATTTCATCTTTGAAATCTTCATTACACAAATTATTATTTAAATTTTCTGATTTATTAAAAACAGTTGTAAATTTATCATTAAAAGAAAAAGTAGCTGTATAGCAGGGGTTTGGGAATATCTCATCATTAACTTTTACTTTTCCCTTTCCAGTAGAATAACATGTCATTCTCAGATCATCTTTTTTTGACATATTATTACCTGAATTCCTAAAATTTATATGGGCACTTTTTTACGTTTTTATTTCTGATTGTTTCTCTGACACAATTATTAAATTTATTATAATTATTAGCGGTGCACCGAAAAATCTAATTTCTGTTTTGTCGGGTTCGAAATTTCGAAAAATTTGTTTTCCTTTTAATTTCATTCCAGTTATTTCCCCCATGAATAGCTCGAATTCAAAAAAGAGTGAAGTTTGGAATTATTTTGATGTCGATGAAATTTATAAACATAATATATTTGATCCAGCAAATTTTAATTTAGATTTAATTTTAAAAAAATGAATTAAAAAATGAAAAATATTCAAATATTAGATAATTTTGATTCTCCTATTGAGATTGTATAAATTTTTTTGAAAATTTATTATAATGTTATTTACCGAAAATTTTCGGTTTCTGCCGAAATAAAAAATTCATTTCAGTGGAACTCTAAAAATTATATTTTTAAAAACTTATATGTTCAACTATCAGTTGCAAAATTTGTCATTATAGTTATGCTGTTAATTATATTATGTGTAATATTATTGATTAGCACGTAATTTTATCTACGTCACCCTCTATTTTAATCGAAATAATATTTTAAAAACATCTCAAACTCCCGCGTTCCAGTGAAATAAAACAAAAAAGTAAAATTTCACCTTTAAATCAATATTTGCACTTTTTAATCAATAATTAGACAGTTAAATCAATACTTAAATTTCTATTTTGAAAAATTTTTCACTTTAAAATTAATAAAATCAATAATCGCGACTTAACCTTCAAAAAATGGGGGGTAGGGGGCTGAAATCTGTTTATTATTATTGATTAACACGTATTTTTATCTACGTCACCTTCTATTTTAATCGAAATAATATTTTAAAAAAACAACTCAAACTCCCGCGTTCCAGTGAGATAAAACAAAAAAGTAAAATTTCATCTTTAAATCAATATTTGCACTTTTTAATCAATATTTACACAGTTAAATCAAATCATAAATTTCTATTTTGAAAAATGTTGCACTTTAAAATTAATAAAAAAATTTTAAATCAATAATCGCGACTTAACCTTGAAAAAAATGGGGAGTAGGGGGCTGAAATCTGTTTATTATTATTGATTAACACGTATTTTTATTTTCATTGTCTCTCGTTTTATTGGGGCCAAATAATATTTTCTGCACCCGGGCCTCAACCGGCCTAAATCCGCAATAACTATGAGGTCGAAAATTTCGTTGCAATAAGAAAAAGAAGCAATTGCTAAGAAATCGATACATAGGAGAATAAAACAGTAACAAATAGCTAACTTTTTGTGTAGGCTTCCAGATCTTTAGGAACTTCGAATTCTAATAATATTAACATTTCATGAAGATAAACTTATTATTATTTCCAGTACCTTTGATTATAAATAATTGATTATAAAGAACTTTCTAACATCGCTTTTATCGGATATTAGTTTCGAAAACTACTCGGAAATTTTGATTCTATCCACTTTAAAATATCTATTTTATATTTACTTAGTTCGTTTTTATATTTAACCAAGCATCAAGCACGAAATAAATCCAGGTATGATAGAAAACGCCTTTTTCTAACGATCTTTTCGATAATTTCATTCAAATCATCTGCAGATATTTCGATTTCAATGCCTTATTTAAAGAAATTAAGTAAACTAAACTAAATATTAAAAATACATTAAAAATATTTCATAAAAATTACTCAAAGAATTCGTCACTTTCCAAAGCAGATAACATCGTATCTTTTCAAATAATTGAGTTGGGAGTGGAAGCAGGAAAGTAGCAAACTTTACTTGTAATTGTTTGTGTTGATTTATTAGTTCTTCCATCTAATATTATATTATCATCGTAAAGAATTTCATTATTTTTAATGACAATAGATAATCATTTATTTCATTTGAAACCTGAAGTCCTTGCAAATTAGATATATCAACAGTACTTGACGATGTATAAACATTTCGTGTAACCAATAAATTTTCCTTTAATACACATTCAGTCTTTACAGAGACATTTGCTGAGTTAGGAGTACTTTGAGAAAATAATGAATCTGGATTAGGAATGAAATCGTTTAAATTAGGACTTGTGCACAAATTATCTTTAGTAATCTCTTTGTTAATTTAAAATATTTTAAAAATTTAAACAATTAAATTAAAAATTAACTTATTCATTAATAAATTAATTGAAATCTTTAATTTTAATTTTACTATTAAAATTTTATAATGGTAATTTTATAGTGTAATGGTTCTGGGTTTAATTTAATAAAAATTAATTTTATGCATTACAGGTTTTCTAATGAAATTTAAATCTTATAAAAATATTACTGAGTTTGGAAGCTACAATAAACGATTTGCTAATCTTTCTATTGGAACATAAAACCCTATTATTTTAAAACAATTCTGAAAAAATAAGAACCAGTTAATAATATTTTTATTAAAGTATATTAGTGAAAAATTAAATTCTGATTTTTAAAGTGACTTTTCCATTAGTTAAATTTATAATTTGAATCTTAATCTAGATTCGAATTCTTATCTATAATTCCACAAACTTTTATTTAAAAATTCGGAAATTTAGTTAGTATTATTTCACATTTAAATCTATCATATTTTAAAAATTCAAATTTTTATCGACAAATCTCAAAATGATTTAAATTAAATTCTTCAAATATTAATTCTTACGACGTCATTATAACATAGCATAAAAGGACCTTACTGAAGTCAGGAACAGTCCTTCTATCCGCAACCCGTGAACCCATTGGAATGCCAAACTATTATAGTGTACAGAGGTACGCTCACTTCTCGCGAGTATTCACCCATACAACATACTGCCAACGTTGATTACTCAATGGGTGTCGAATGGTCAAATAAATAATTGTATCTTGGATGGCATCGGAAACGACACGAACGGGTAAAATGTAGAAGACATGCGACCCATCACAATAAAAGTAAAAATGATTTGTTGGAACAAGCCGATTTACTTTGCATTGAATTTGAAATTTTTGTGTAATTCATTCACGTAAGTCAGTTAGATCTATTGCATAATTGGGCACATTGATGCAACTATATATTTATAGTTGGTAATTTCATCTAAAAATGGTTTTACTATCAAAAAATCGACAGTCAAAAAGGTAAGTATAGAAAAATATATTAGGCATACAGAGGCAATATTATAACAGTGAAAATAAAGAAACTTTTGTTTAAACCTTTTGTTTAAAAAGACATTATTTAAAATTAATTTTTCATAACTTGGTTCCTAGTTGAAATTGTTAATATTCGTGCATGATTATGGCAGTTTTTGACTCATCATTTTTATTTTAAATTTCGAATTATATTATCAAAATATAGAAGGTTTTTAAAGGATTTATTAGATAACAACCCACCACATAACACTGGCGTTACGAATCACTAATTTCGTATCTCGGTTTAATCTTTGGCACTCTGAAGCTGTAGCTGTTGTATCAGCTGCAGGCGCTTTTGTATTTCTGCGGGACAAAACCACGTCCCTTGAACTTGGCGAGTTTCGTTCGAAGCTCCTCTACTTGTTGTTGCGTCTGCTCCCGGACCTTGAACACTGAATGGGGAAATTGAATAACAGTGGCATTTATAAAATTGGCAATCAATTTAGTTTATCAATCATAATAGGGAAAATAAAAGGTAACAATCCCTGATATTCCGCGCTCTAATCTGTAATCACCGTTATCTAGGTCAAACCTCCACAGTGCCCTTGTCCTGGCGTCTCCATGTGGCGGTCTATCACCTTCTAGCCATATTGTTATAAAAATATAAATAAACATAATAGTTCTGAGACAGGCATAAATAAAACAAAAAAATCAACGATAAACTAAAGTTAAAACAAGGATTTCAGTTTCAACAGAGTCACCAAGATTCGAGTCTTCGACACTCCGTGATAATAGTACTTGAGGTGTATCATTATACCCGGTGTACCTTTCGAGTGCGTCACAGCTTCCTGAGAAAACGAAGGGATCCCGCTGGAGGAGATAGAGAAAGAAGCGCCCCCACGGAAGCGAGGGAGGCCCCGAAAAAATCCATTGTGAGCTGACAACGACTTTTGTCTGGATATTGCATTGATATTGATAACAATTGATTTTCATTGATTAGGACCAGTCTTTATTCTTTACTAATTGTAATATTCTTTATTACCCATGTAATTATCTTTTAATAAATTATTATAATACCGAATAGTTAGATTTTATCTAGTTGCGGTACACCTTTGAGTTCAGGCGACCTTACATCGATATTTAAATAAGAATTTTGATATGGATTTAAATGGATTTTTCCATCCTCATGCATATGGGTTTGAGCAATGATTTTTATTATTATTTTGTTGGGGTTCAGTAGGAACCGGAATTAAAGGTTTTGAAATTAAATAATAATTAATTACTAAAATTAGAATTATAATATAAATAGTATTTAAAAAATTACTAAAATTGGAACTAAAATATAAATAGTAATAAATAATTACTAAAAATAGATTTGTAACAAAAATAGGAATTTTTTAAAAATATATAATAAAAATAGTAATTAAATAATTACTATTAATAGATTTAAAATAAATAAATTTATATAAATACGAGATGAAAAATTAGATGAGGGGACGAATTTGAGACAAGTAGACCAGGAAGAAACATAGCCGTAGTAGTTAAAATTGGAAAAGAAGCAATCGATTTGATTTGAAACCAATTCGCGTCAGTTGACATTTATTTTGCAGTCTAATTAGGAATTTAACAGTAGACAGGATTTCATCCTAAATATTAATCGATCGAAAAATTAATTTTTGCAATTCTGATTTTGGAATATTCTTTATTCAAAATTACAATATTCTTTGGAGATATTTAAATCAAAGGAAGAAAATTATTAGAAGTTAATTCAAGTTAAGTCTGTGGTTTTGGCTATTTTCTGGGAGAAATTTAAATAAGCAGTAAATTATATTAGTTAGTATTTATTATTCTTATCTAAATAATTATAAATATAAATATCTATATAAAAATTTATTCGATTAAATAAAATTTAAACAAGGGAAACAGTAACGTCAGCACGTAATTTTTGTGTTGTTTCGTTGCTAATATTGCTTGAAAAAGGGGTTAACCAATTTCTGGGTTGACTCCATCGCGTAAAATTTGGTAAACTTCCCTATCTCTTTTCCGTTCACCTATATCGGGCTGTTGGCGCATTTGGGGCCATCCTTGATTCTTAATAATACTCTTTAGAGCGGTTTGTATAACCGTTTTCTGTACTTTTAGAAAGCAGCGTGTTTTATTTAACCAACCGTGTAACTAACTTTTATTTGTTAATAAATATTTAAAATATATATTTCTTATTTATTTACCTACGCGCATTTTAAATTATTTGGAGTCAGATTAAACGTTTTTGTGTTAGTTCGAATACATACCCATCGAACCTAACATTTTGGTGAGCCCGACGTGATAAAATTATCAGCGGGTAGATATTGAAATAAAACAAAATAACGTTAGGAACTAGAGCCAGAGTAAAACTGGATAATCAAATGGCAGAGGAAGCTAATGTAAATGCATTTGCCAGATATCTCGCTCTACCCGTAAAGTCATTCAGCGGTGACCCGGGAGAATTCCCAGAGTTTATGTCTGAATATTATCAGATGGCCAAAGCATATGCTTATCCAGATAATATCATGATACAAAGGCTACCTATATATTTGAAGGGGCTGGCCAGAGAAAAGTATAATGACATAATGGCATTACCAGTTGCTCAAGCACCAAAAACATGGGCCGAAATGAGAGAAGCAATGACTGCTCGAATATTGCCCGGAGATGCGGGAAGAATATTTAGACAACAATTTTATCATCGAAAACAGAATGCCAATGAACATGTGGGGGAATTTGCACACCAGCTATCATTAATTGCTGAAAGAGCATTTGTACCAAAAACCACATGGGCAAAGCCAACAGAATTGTTAGTTAAGGATCAGTTATGGGTAGGACTTACGCCTACAATGAGGAACGCTCTAATATTACATACTAGTGATGATTTCGACGAATTGACACGGAAAGCTGTCGTAATTGAAAGCAGCTTGGAAAAGTCAACCATGTTCCTTGTAAACAGTGAGAGAACACCAGTAGAGTGTTTCAATTGCCATAGAAAATGGCATTTAGCGAAAGATTGTACCAGCAGGAAAATTATGGACAATCGCAAAAGTATACAATGTACCAAATGTGGACGGAATAACCACGGTGCGGAAAATTGTAAAGTGCAGAATTTGCAATGTGAAAAATGCAAACGAAAGGGACACGTTGCTGCAGTCTGTAAGACTAGAAGCTCTCAGAACAGCAATAATTTTAGTACGGTTAAAAGAGATGATGTAAATTCATCAGGAAAGATAAAATGTCACGGATGTGGGAAATTCGGACATATGATGAGGTCATGTCCTCAGAACCAGAGTGGAAACACGAGTCAGTTCAATAAAAATACCGATAAGGGTAATGTGAACAAGCCTAAGACAACTTTTATGGTTAACCAGGATCAAGGATTAACTTATCTGCAACAACTGGAAATGGAAATCCAGGAGGAAAAGAATAGGTTGGCTAGATTGACCGACCAAGAAGGCACCATCTTCATGGTAGAAGTTGGAAGAGATGAATTTCTCAGAAAAAAGGACTCTGTTAGAGAGGACCTTCAGGAAACGGAATCAGAGGAGAGTTCCGATGATGAACCTAGTATGGCCACCATACTAAGCGAGTTCGATGTAACCTTGCCAGGGAAAGCAAAGGTAAAAGAAGGGTCAGATACCCTAACAAAATGTTTAAAACTGGTGGATACCAGAAATGAGTACCAGCAGAAGCTGGCCAGACAATTGAAAAAATTGGAAGAATCAGAGATTAAAATTCACGAAATCGATACAGTAGTAAAACTGATATCGCAGGTCGAGGATGATCTAAAGTATCCTAATGACACGTACAAAATCCTAAGGAAAGTAGGAAAACTCATGGAACATGAATGGGATCTCCAAGATGCACAGCTCAATATAAAACTCCCACAAGATAAAGAGTATAATCTCGATATAAATGTAAGAAGTCGAGCCAATAAATTAGCGGAAACATTGACAAGTATTAAGCATCAAGGATATGACTTATACTTATGCGGAATAAAATTAGAGGCAAGTCAAACACTTCTACAGAACGGGATACTCCCAGGTAGAGTGACAAAACTCACAGCAAAGAGAGCACAAAAGCCAGTGACAGTAATGGATCAAGATAGCGTATTCTTGATTACTCAGATGGAAATAGAGAGATTGGAGGAAACCCAACAATTAACCCAGCGACTAGGGTTGGAATTGCAGAAATCTCCACGAGATGGAGAAACTATAAAGGAAATACTTGACTGGATGTTAGTATTACGAATACCAGTAGATCTGTTGGAAGCAATAATTCCACTTATACTACCAGTGGTAAAGGAAACAAGCCCATTACAGACGCAAATTGAAGCGCTGATGAGGAAAAATGGGAAAGCTATCCGAAGTCAGCCTGATAGACAAGGCAACATTAATCTAGACGTGAGAATGATGGGAAAAGAACCACTAACAATGATTTATAATTGTTATATCAAGGTTAAAATATTGAGGAGAGATGTGATTGCCACCGATCAAACTACAGGTATATTCCTGATAATGGTCCATGGTAGGCAAGTGGATGATGATGAATATCTAGTGGATGTGGGTTGTCTACCGTTGGCAACAACCACGGTAATGATCATCCCAGTAACTCCACCCGAGTCCCAGTGGTCATTAATGAGACTGCCGGCTATAGCAAACGAAATTGCGGAAGAGATCGAGGAAATAAGATTAGAGGAAATTAATCCCTGTCAAATGGTGGACATTGACGAGGAAGATTACTTCTCCGAGTACGTCAGATTAAATCCAGGAGAAGCAAACGTAGGAGCTACTACGTCACAAGCTATAACAAATCCGGAGACTGAAAAACCCCCGAAGAAAGTGAAAAAAGATGGACGAGGACGTCCTAGAAAGGATCAAATGAAACCTCCACCCAAGGAGCAGTTAAATCCGGAAACGATTCGGAAAATTCAGCTAAAAACATTAGCAGGGATAGCTCAAGAAATGGACGACCAGGCGGAAGAGGAGACAACGCCAGAGAGGTCGTTATTGTGGCAACGTATACAACAAATGATCGGGATTATCAGGCCCGAATGGAGAATTCCAAAAATCAAGGGGATCGAAGTAAAGAAAATAACGAAAGAGGTCAAGAAGACAATGGAAAGAGTATCCAAAGATGTATCAATAGGAGATATTCAGGATGCAATAGATGCATTCGTGCAGCAAGGATTAAGAAGAGGGAAAGTGGTAACATCACTAACATTGTTAATTCAAAATGCCTTAGCCCGGGTAGGGGATGATAAAAGGCTTATAGAACGAGAAATCGATCAAATAGTCGAAATGGTAGAATATTACCTGGAGGTATGGATGACCGTAAACAAACTTTGGGAAAAGGAAACGATTCCAAAACCACGATATGAAGTCGTGGAAGAAGCCATAAATAATGGTAGTTCAGGCACAGGAAACATGTCAAGCATGATCCTGATGTTCCTAGTAATGATGGGCATATTAAAACAAACAAATTCATTAACAGTATTTGACTGTTGAAATCCTAAACTATCTCGGGTATATTCGCTAGTAGATGCAATTGAGTGCAAAGAGGCGTATCCCGAGAAGGTTCATCAAGGGGAAAAGGTAGAATATTACGTCTACCAAGAGAGTGAATTTTATAGAACCACGATAAAGGAATGTAGAATCCAGAGAGCTACATTTGAATATTATTGCGGTAGTAATAGCTATTCTGCTTTTCTATCTGCAACATTAATACCAAGGCCAGTAAACATAATGCCCGAAGATTGCTTAGATGCATTTCGAAAAGGAAGTGTGAGGATAGACAACGAGGTATCAATCTCAGCAGAAATTGGGAAAACATTGGGAATAACAATCACTCGAGGAGGAACAATTGCCTCAGATGGAACCTGCGAAGGTAGAAAGAAAATTCGCGGTAGCAATTTAGTTTCCTATGTGGTAGACATAGAAGATTACTCAGTGGAGCTACGAGAATACGAGGGAACATTCGATGTGGCCACAGGAAAATTGATGGCACATCCACAATGCAATGCCAAGTTCGGTAGTTGTAAAACGGGAACCACTACATTAATTTACGAACAAATGAGAGATCATTGTGAGTTGGCCTTTCTCAAGAAAATTCCTTTTAGAAAATTAAATGGAACTAAATATCGGGACTCCCAGAATCCAGAAAAGGTTTGGGATAAAGCAAAAACGTTGAAGAAAATCAACAAACAAGAGAAGGAAGATATCGGAGAGGAAAACACACCTCTAGTGTTGATATCGGAAGACAAGATGGAAGCAATTCGATTTGTCCGAAAAGATAAAAAGACTAAATGTGGAAAAAGAGTATACGAGACGAACTACAAAGGAATCTTCCTGTCAAGAGAATATATTCGGAATTCCAAGGTCCTACATGTAAAGGATATCAAAATCACGAATTATATAAATAATAAAGTAGATTATTTATACCATGATCTGCAAGGACAAATGCAAGATATGTATCAAGAGGTGATACTAAACGATTACAAGCTAAATCGTGAAATATTCCGAAATAGATTAGCAATATCTATCGTTAACCCAGAGTTGGTTACTCCAATGTTATTGGAAGATGGAATGTTTGGTAGAATCATGGGAGAAGCTATATATAGCTATGAGTGTAAACCAGTGGAAGTACAATTAGCCAGATTTAATCAATGCACTCTAGAACTACCAGTGTCTTACCAAGGAAAAATTGAGATTTGTTATGCCAGTAACCAGAAAATTACTAGAGGAAAACGCTAAACCTCAACCAGCTATATGTAACCCCGACAATATCACCATTATACAAAATAAATGACATGTGGATATCTCTGCCGGAAAGAAAACCATCTACACAACGGGTAGAGACCTTGGAGGTAACTAAATTAAGGGATAATCTGGAATTCAAGTCACTAGACGAATTAGCAAAAGGAGGGATCTATACGCCCGACGATATCGAGGAAGAAGAAGGACATTGCTATTCCCACAAATCAGAGACAGAGGTATCACGGAAATTATAAGAAAAATTTATCATGATAGCTTAATACGACCAGATTACAATCTATTATTTGGACCGGAACACTATAAAGAAGCAGCAAAGAACGTAATGATGAAAATATGGGGACGATTTACCAATTTTGGTATTTTCGTCGCTGGATGTTCAGGAATTTACGCAATATTTGTAATTTTAAAGCTGATAATTACACAACTGATGTCAACATATAGCATATTCAAAATTGGAGGATGGTCATGGAAACTGCTATTAGGACTATGTCCTATGTGTGCAGAGTTTGCAATATTCAAACATCACAGAAAAGAAATTAAAGAAATTAGACAGAAACATTTGGTCAAGCATGAAGTAATTGGAACAGAAATGGAGGAGTATTCTAGTTATCGGGACGATAACAATTCAAAGGGAGGAGGTAATGGAGGCTCTCGTGAAACATCTTCAAGATCAAATCAATCACGAAAACAGAACTACAACAAAAAACCGATTCAGCAACAAAGAAAATCGAGATTTAAGGAATATCTTCCTCCATATGACCAATCAAAGGAAATCTACGTGAGAAAACAGTCCTCAGAAGGAGAATATGACAGTTCCGACCAAAAATTCGACATAAGGTCACCCAGATTCAAGAGAAGTCCAAGATATGTACAAGTGCCAACTTTGAGGAGTTTACCATCCGCACCAAACGAGGGGCGGGAACATTCAAAGGAAACAACACTCAGAACAGGACGACACCAATGGAAAATCGGTGAAGATACCATATTTAATAATCTGACATGTTCAACATTGCCAGAATTACCTAAAGTGCACTATCCAAAGGAAGCGTTAGAGTCAATTAAAGCTAAATTTAAAGAGTATAATCCTCAACTGAGTGATCCTGAATTACTGGAAGCAGAACAAACGAGAGCAAATACAATCGGTATCTCGCACGATACTATCCTGATGGTCAATAACCCAGTGAATTTGGATAAAAAGCCAATGATAAAAATAAGAGTGAACCGACATACAATTAACGCGGTGATAGACTCAGGAGCAGATGGTACCATAATTGAAGCTAAATTGTTAAACCATCATGAACTGCAGTCGCTAAAAACCTGCAGGAGTAAAATTAACAAGAGCAAACGGATCCTCATTAAAACGTAGTAGGATCACTATCTTGCCATATTAAACTATGTGACCAAGAGCTCCATCACGACATCATAGTGATGAGAAGTCTCCCAGCCAAATGTCTATTGGGTATGGACATCCTAAAAAGACTACGAGGAGTAGTATTCGATTGTGCATCTGGATTGTTAATCCGAGCACGAGGTAAAAAGAGAAAAATTTACAACGATGATACAGCTTATATAGATCATACAACTATCATACCACCCAGAGCAGAAACGGTATGCTTTGTAGCTACAAGCAATAATTGGGAAGGTGAAGTCGTATTTGAACCAGACGAAAGATTTTCGGAGAAATACAATATACCAGTTACGCATAGCGTAGGTTTAATAGTCAATGGCAGAATACCAATCAGGGTAGCCAATCTGGACAT
>CAUHTR010006181.1:0-10235 GCA_959609185.1 Schmidtea polychroa
CTTATTTGACCATTGGAAATTAAAAATATGATGACTCATATGTCTTTGTTTAAATTGATGAGTCATATGTCTTTGTTACGTATTAGTTCTTTGTTTAAATTATGAGTCATATGTCTTTGTTCCTTAAATGACTTTGTTGCGTAATATGTCTATTGCGTAAAATGTCTTTGTTACGTTATATGTCTTTGTTACGCAATATGTCTTTGTTTAAATATTTGACCTTAAACTGGCCTAAATCGTATTTGACTTTAAATGTTGGCCTTAAATTTTGACAATAGTTTGACCTTACTATGACCTTATCGTGACCTTAAAAAATTAAAAAAAAATTTTACCCCCCCTCCCTCAGGGGGTTATGAGGTAATTTCCTTTGTTCGCCAGTCCACATGTTACCCAACTTATATACTTGTTTACCACTCCAGTTTCCTACATAGCTCATGGTTTCTACATGACACGGGCTTCCCACATATCAAATTAATTAATTAATTATTCATTTTTTTTAATTAATTTGTATTTACTGAATATATTTTTCTGGGGACCCTCATCGGTTTCATATTAGTATATCTGTTTTCAATGTAAAGTCCCTAAGTAATTTTACTCAATTAAAATTACTTTTCAATGAAAAAGTTCAGGTAATTTTTAAAAACTTTAAATATTTTTCACGATTAAAGATCAGAACTTTAAGCCTAATTTTAAGCCTAAACAATAAGCCTAATTTCTTAATGAACATTTTTTCTTAAATAAAAATTCTCGTCTAATTTTTTTCATCTAATTCTCATCTAATTTTCTCATTCACAACCCAATTGTATAATTGCTCTGCTAAAAGCGGATAAAGTGGCTTTCTCCCGAATCCAATTTTGAAAGAGTCGCGTTTACGACTACAATCAATAAAAAAGATCCTTTTTGAGACCATGATCTTACTTTAATGGGTCTTACTTTCGGTAAACTCCAGTAATCATTTATTATGCAATTAATTTTGTTTATCAATTTACTTAATCGAAATTAAATTACATAACCTTAATCAAATTACTTAATCCGAATTGGCTTGATAATTCTTAATCAACAAAGTATTTCTCTAATACCGATAACAATTAAAAATATTCAACTGCTATCACTTTAATTATTTTTATATTTTTAATTTATTTATATAATTTATATAATTAATAAATTTGTTTAAAATCCTTAATTTATTTAGTTATTATATCCCACCTGATGATGACAGGAAAACTGTCGAAATATATCGTGAAAAGAATGTTTGATTGGCGTTATCTTATAATTAAATCATTGCCATGTATGTTTAACTATTTATTCAAAAATCATGTTTCTGCTGTTCCAGTATTCAAAAGATTATTGAAGATTTATAATGCATTTAGAAGAAAAGAACTAGACATTTGTTTTCTTGAGACTTTTAAAATGAAACTTAGTGATTGTCTTTCAAGTAAAGATGTGCAAATAATACATAAAAGAACGTTAAGAAGAATGTTGGAATCAGTGAAGATAAGGAGAACATCCTTGGATAAAAAACTATTAAATATTGGATTTACTTTGAATCAAATAACAAATGAGTTTTGTTTGCAGGTATGTGTTGAATGGTGTATTAAAAATTCAATTTCTCAGTTAAAATCAAAAGAGAATGCTCATATTAATAAATTAAAAAATTTGAGAAAATTATTTGGGATCTCTAAATTTAGTGTAGAGAATACATTATTAAACATGAGTAAAGTTGTTTTGTTTGAATAGGAGGATCGTATTTTGAAATTTGGTCCCAATCATTCCATTAAGAAAAGAATTGATGAAACAAAATTATGTGCTAAGATTGAAAGTTTATACTTTCATATACTTCGATCGATGAAGGATATTAATACTAATTATGTGAAGAGTGTGTTATGTTCGAGTACGATGGAGTATATTGATAAAAATAAAAAGCCGAATATTAAAGATTTTACTGTATTAAAAAATTTAGCTAAAAGACATCAATATATACAAGTGGCAAATTATTGAAAATGGATTGGTAATTCTCCACTACGATGTATATGTGAATAAGCTTAATGATGTTTTGAATGCTCCCCAGTTTGTGAGAATAGAGATTTCTCGAAAAAATGGAAATACAGCCTCCTCTTAAGGATCAGAATTTGTTAAAAGAGATACTGAATAAATTAATTAAAAATAAGCAAATTGATGAGGAATTGTTTAAATCTATTTGCCAATGGAGTCACAACCAGCAAAAATGTATGGGCTTCCAAAAATCCATAGAGATGACGTGCCTATGAGACCTGTATTATCCATGATTGGCACTGCTCAGTATAAAATATCCAAATTTTTGGATGGATTATTGAAACCATTAATACGATCAGAATTTGAATGTAAAGATAGTTTTGAATTTGTTTCCTGACATTGCACAATATGATAGACAAAGTGTGGATGAAATTATGGTTTCATTTGATGTTTGTAGTCTGTTTACTAATGTATCATTGGTTGAAACAATTGAATTATGTTGCTTGTTATGGAATGAAAACTTTTCTGAAGATCATATTTTGGATGGAAGAGCATTTCGTGAACTTCTTGTATTTGCTACTTCAAAAATCAATTTTCTTTTCAATAATGAATGGTATCAACAAATAGATGGAGTTGCTATGGTTCTCCTTTAGCACCAACGATGGCTTCAATTTTTTTAGCAAACTTAGAAAAGAAAATTGCATCTTTCCAATGTATGAAACCCACTGTTTATAAAAGGTATGTGGATGATATTTTTCTTATATTTGAAAATCAGAGGCATGTTGATGTGTTTTTGCATTATATGAATAGTCTACATAAAAACATTGTATTCACATTGTGAAACGGAGAAAAAATCATCACTTGCTTTCTTGGATCTGTTAATACGACGCAAAGAGAAACACTATGAGACAGAGATTTATAGAAAACCGACTGATACTTGTCTCTATACATCATCCGAAAGTTTTTGTGAATTCAAGTATAAAAGAAATATGGTGAAGGGGTTGATTTATCGTGCATGGTCTTTGTCTTCTACTTTTAAAAATTCAGTAAAAAGTGTTGACATATTGGTTGAATTGTTAATGAAGAATGGTTATTCAAAATCCTTTTTAGTAATTATGGTGAAAGAGACTGTTGACAAATTTATTAAAAATCCTAAGGATCCATGTTTGAGAAAATCTGGGTGTGATTTTGTTGAGGTGTGTGAGTCTGATGAGTTAAATATGAATTAATTAGTGTGAACAAGTGATGAGTAATAATCCTAAATTTGTGTTAGATTTCTGTACTCAGAAGGTTTTAAGGATTATAAAGTGAAGATAAGAAAGCAGTTAAAGAATTTAAAACTATAGGATAGTGTCAACTTCATGGAAAGTACGCAATATGTTTATTAATAAGTCAAAAACTCCGGACGAATTGTGTTCCGATCTTGTTTATGAGTAAATGTAATGGGTAATTATTGGGAACGTGTGATTTGTGAGGCGTTGTTGATAAAGTCATTGAATCCGAAAATTAATGTGCAGAATGCAGTGAATACTTGTATTTTGAATGTTTTTAAATAATTTATTTTGTATATTGTATGTATTGATTGTTGTGTTAAATTAAATGATTAATAAAATTTTTAAATTATTAAATTAAATTCTGAATGCTAAAATTTTAAAAAATAATATATTAATTTAATTATAATTTTTAAAAATAATTAAATGTTTTTATTAAATAAAAATTTTTTTATATAATTAATAAATTTGTTTAAAATCCTTAATTTATTTAGTTATTATATCCCACCTGATGATGACAGGAAAACTGTCGAAATATATCGTGAAAAGAATGTTTGATTGGCGTTATCTTATAAATAAATTTATTATTTCATTTTGAAAAATTAAATTCAAATTCACAGACAAAAATATTATTTAATTTTATTTAATTTATATTATAACTTTTATTATTTACTTTAAAAATTTAATTTTCATTTCATTTCAGGTCGATTGTTTAATTTATGAGACCATATTTGTTTTATATCAAAATAAATTTAATTATTTGTGGTTTTTAAAAATATTATCATTAAAACACCTCTTTTTCCTTACGTAACTACATTTTAAATAGTTTTATATTTTTGCAAGTAATAATTTTGAAAGAGAATCTAATTCCATTATGCATTTGTTTACCACTCGAGTTTCCCACATGTCTCGGATTTTCTACATAGCTCGGGCTTCCCACATACCTTATTAATTATTCATTTATTTTTTAATTAATTTGTATTTACTGAATATCTTTTTCTAGGGACGCCTCATTGGTCTCATATTAGTATATCTGTGTTCGTCTCAACATCCGCTATCCGTACGTACCAATTTACCCCAGAATACTTCATTTTGCATTTGTTTTCTAATTTTTAATTAATTTTGAATATTTATAGGTTTTCTATCGGGTTGCACATTCCAATATATTTCAGCTACTTCATATGAACCTGAATAATACTATTATTTTATATTAAATAATACTACTAACTAGAATAGCAATTTAAAATCTTAATATAAAATACTAATAATTTAAATAAATATAAATGTACAATAAACAATATGTCTATTTTGTAATAATATTAAATCATAATTTATTAATAAATTATATATTGTATAATGAAAGTAAAATAAAAAATTTATTTTTTAAAATTAAAAAAATAAAATTACTTGATTTAGAGATGATGTGAACCAATTTAGCTAAAATTATTATTTATTCAGTAATTTTATTTATAAAATTTTACATATCAATTTGAATCTTATTTCCATGAGCAAGAGGACCAGAATGAGGAAAAGCAAAATAACTGAATATAGTGTCAATGTAAATGTAAAATATTTAGCTTACTAATTGTGATAGAAACATTCCTAATCAGGTCTAGAATTATTAATAATGACAAAATTTCTTCATTATAATAATAAAACGAATATACATGCATAACATATTTGTATTTCAAGTTTCAAATAAAGGTTCTCGAAGTTATTTTGAAATTATATTTTTATTCACATTGAAAAAGAAAATATTGAAAAACTTTGATCATCGATTGAAATTCAATAACATCAATGCAATTATGAAAATTTTAATAAATAAAAAGGTTATGTATGATGGGCTTGATGGGCGCATTTAGTAATTCATCAAATCTAACGTATTGTTGTTTCTCAGGTATTGGAATGAAAGGTATGCCGATAATTTTGAATTAAACGAATATTTTAGCAATATTTTTAGTTTAAATCAACAGAATCAATAATTATTGTTAGACTTTGTGAATCGAGTATTAATTGTATCCATTTAAAATTTAAATTAATTAAATATTCGAAATTCAAATATTTATTCTTTTTCACAATATTCAAACAAAAGGATTATTTTACGCCATCAATATCTTGAGCAAGAAAATATTCTGCAATCATTCTATTAATTTAAATTATATAATTATATAGTTATACTTACATTTAAATTATTAATGTCATTTACAATTATTATTTACATACCATACTTATTATTATTAGAAATAAACATTTCAACTATTTGACAATGTTATTTTATATTAAATTATGACTTAGAATGTTGTTTTGGAGAAATTTGTAGAGCTCAGCAGAGTCTCCTTTAAAAACTGTAGTGGGTCAGCTTAGGTGTGTGTATAAATTGTGTGTGGTTGCGTGTGTATATAATAATACAAATTAAGAACAACTATTATAAAAACAAGCTCTTTAAAACAACTTTTATTAATTTATAACAATATTGCTTACCAAAAAAACCTTGACACATAAAGTCATTTACAATCTTCGTTTTTTTGTTTGTCATTTGTTTTCTTGAGATTAATTAGTTTCTATCGATTTATTGATTTTTTAAATTTTATTTTTTTGTTAAGATATTATTTTTGAATATTCGAAAATCATAATTATCATAATTCTAATAAAAAAATAAAAAGAACAATAAAATAATGCTAAAAATAAAAATGTACGCCATAAAAACATAGATCACATAACTTCCCTCTTTAAAACTGGAGGCTTTTAAAACATTTTTTAAAACACTTTTAAAATAGAAAATGAAACGAGATTTTTACAATTAAAACACCCATAATAATCAAAAATAAAAATTTGTACACTTTATTTAAATTTGTTTGTATTTTATTGTTATGTAGTGTGGTTTGTGTGTTAAAACCAACAGATAGATAAAACGTGAAAGTTGTACAATTTTCAATTGTTTGTTTTTATTTTAGTTTTTGTATTTGTTTTTTAGTTTGAAACAGTCATTGTATTGTTTTCTGTACACCTAACCGCGAAAGTTAACATTGTCTATAATATACGTTGGTGTGCACACCACCTGAGGTGAGTCACCAATTATATGACAATGTTAACTTAATTTCATTTTTTCAATTTTTCAAAAATCGTTTTAAAGTAAGTTTTTGAATTGAAGTAATGTTTAGGACTTGAATTTTGATTTTATATAATTATGAGATCATTATTCAAGTTCTTAAATATTACTGTTAGTCAGCATTTATAATATTGATAATATATAACTTTGATAATTAAATTTCAGGTGGTTTTTTAGGAATTTTATGGTATTTTATTTGGATTTATTTGGATTTATTTGGTAAAAATGTAAGTTAGATATTTTTATAATTATAAATAAGTAAAGTAATCACCAAACATTTATTTTATAAAGACATTTAGTAAAGAATGGATAAAATATTTTTTAAGTTTTTGTAATCTTCTTTCGAATTTTGTCTATTTCTGTAATTCTATGAAAATATTAATTTGTTAAAATAATTTATTAAAATTTACGATTTGCGATTTTTTTCCTGCAAATTCAAAGATGTCGAAGGATCTTCTTCAATATCTGTAAATCTAAAGAAATTTTATATTCTAAATTATTTTATAATTAAATCTTACGATGTATTTACTTTTTTTTCCCTAAAGCTCAAGGTAGAGCAGTCAGAATCTGATTCAAAAGTGTTTTTGTACATAACTTTTTAAATAATTTGAAAATATTGATATGTTAATTATATGTTAATCAATGTATATTTCGCATGAAAAACACTTTACTTAATTTTGTATGTATTTTTCATTATGTGTGCTGTGTTTGTATGCTTAATTAATTTCTCTCACTTTTTAGATTCCTATAATAAATATGTTAAATTTCGCAGCATTAAATTTCTACACACAGGTAAGTTTGTGTGTTCCTATAATATATATTTATTGATTTTTTTTTAAGATTATAGATAATGTTATATTTCGCAGTTAGGTGTATGTGTTTAGTGTAGGGGTGTTTTTATTTGAAGTTTGTGACGGTTTGTGGTTATTGAATGAAATGTGTCTTCGGTTTGATTGATTGTTGTTGGTTGGTGTATTATATGGACCTTGTTCTGTTTGGTGGTAGTGTTTTATTCTACGGATATTTATTCTCATTTCTTTGCTATTTCTTAATATTGTGGCCACGTTTTTATTTAGTTCGAGTAGTTAGTATGGGCCATCGTACTTTGATTCAAAACCTTTTGTGAATGGTTTTTTTTATTAAGATATAGTTTGTGGTTAAAATTGTTTTACAATGTGTTATGCTTTTTCGATAATAATAATAACAATAATAATATAATGCTAAAAATAAAAATGTACGTCCCAAAAGCATACATCACAGACTTATTATGGTAAAGTGACTCATTTCTGGTCACTTCTGTTAGGAAACTCCAATTTTATTTTTATAGCACTCAAATTCTTGTAAAAAGTAGCTTTCAATAGCCTAATACATTACAGTTGTCCCGTTTCCCGTTGTCATTTTAATTATAAGACATTTTCTGTCGGTTTCTTATATAGCGTAATTTTGCTGAATGTAGTAAAAACAACCACCACCGGCCAGAATAGAGGATCAGTGGCCAGGAATAAGTACAACTACAACTTGAATTGCAAACATCCAAACTCTACACAAATAATAGGTTCGTAACTGTTTTATAAGTGTTTGTTTCAAAATAAGCAATTAAACCCTTTCATTCAGCATTATAAATAAGGCCACAATGTTTACATACCCACTGTGGTATTCACTGCCAAGCCTGTACCTCTTTCATCGAGACCTTGGCATGTATTGTGAAATAATTTTTTGCACAGCTGACATTGTATTCGCCGATATTTTCTGATGAATTGGAAAATCTGGTTCTTCTGGTTTGTTGCTATGAGTACTTCTCCGCACAAACAGACTCGAGATCTGCAGATCATTTAGGTGTACCTTTGTGCCTTTTCATATCTTGTATTCGCGCTTATTTGTATTCTTGGTACTGTTGGGTTTTTAATGTAAGTCAGTGCTACGGTCTGACTCCTTTGTGTTCTTTTCAAAATAAATAAACGACCCAACACAAAATCTTTATTAACACTGATGCAGTTACACTTTTACACTTTTTATTAGTTTACTCACACTTGTTACAATCAGGTTTTGTCTGCATTTTTCAATTTGCCAACAAATCTCACGCAGGGGTAGATCTTCCAACGGAAGATGTCCCTTTCTGGTACGTTCGATTTTTTTAAATTGTTTATTTTCTACTAACTTTAATGTTTCCTTTTTCGCTCTCGTTAAACTTCTATTTTCTTTTCTTCGACCAACTGGCAGTTTTGTTTTCTTGCCAGTTGCTTTTATACCCACTTGGTAATTGACTTTATTTTTGCAAATTAGTTTTGGTCTTACTTCCCCCGGGCTTCCTCTTGTAGGTCTAATTCAATTTAAGGGAATTGGCTCTTTTTCTTTTACGGCTCTTGTCACTTTTATTTTATCCGGCTAAATTAATTGCCTTCCCAAAATTGGATTTCTCAATTCGCTCGGGTTTTCCATTGTCTCGGGTTTCCCATTAGCTCGGGTTCTCCATTAGCTCGGGTTTCCCATTAGCTCATGTTCTCCATTAGTTAATTAATTTTTAATTAATTTTTGTTTTTTGTAATTTATTCCTTTTAGGGACCCCCATTGATTTTATTTTATTATAGCTGAACTCGTCTCATTATTTAGCATCCGCCCATACCAGTTTCCCCCAGAAAATATTCATTTCTAAAATTTTTGATTTTTAATTAATATTTTGTACTTTAAATTTTATTTTGAATTTGGTGTTTTTATCGATTTTCACCTCCTTTTTGTGTCTCTCTTGTTGAACCCCAACAGTACTCTCCCTTCAATTTTGGGTTTTTGTTTGTATCTAGTTCTATTTTCTTCTTCTGCTTTCTTCGCTTTGCTTCGTGTGCTTCTTTTGAAGTAAGTATTAAAAATTTCTGTTTTTCTGCTCTCCAAGTTTTGAACTGTTTTTAAAGTGTATTTTGGACCATTGATTGACAAGATTTTGTTGTCAATGTCATCTGTATCATTGATATTCGTTGACATGATGTTATCACTGTTGCTGATCGATGTGTTGGTAGCTTCTGCGCAATCAATAACTTGTTGAAATAAGAGATCAGTAACTGATATGTCAAGCTCCATTCTAGATGTTAAAATGGTTGTGCTGAAAATCCATTTTCCAAGACAATAAATGGCAGTTCAAGTGATGTGGCAATAAAAGTGAATGTATAAAGTTTGCCAAAAGTTTTATTGTGCAGTTCTTTCTTATCTTTCCTTAGTATTGTTTTACCAGGGTTTTGCTCATAATCCATTTTCTCGATGCACTGAGGTTTCAGATGAACTTCTAAAGCTTCCATGATGTTCTTTATTGATGTGAATTCCTTCTGTACTTCAATGTGGTCCATATACTGATGAAAAACAGCAGCAGTACCTTCTGGCTGTCAAAGCGCCATACAAACTTGACGTTGTTTCATCAAACGCCACTATTTCAGTTTAAGGTATAGTGAACTAGGTTTTGCTCAAGTTCTTCTGACATCATCGTTGGATGCCCCGGTTTTGGTCCAAATTCGGTTTTTGCGTTTAAACGCACTTAAAGTGTGCATCGTGGCACTCTAAACGTTTTACACTCCAACTTTAGTAAAATGTTTTGATGCTGAATGCATCCGTAGCAGAAGTCAATGCACTCTCCAACCATAAATAGTGGTGTCCTCTTTTTGACCGTTGCAGAATATCGGTAACAGCTGAAAAGAAAATTATTATCATTATTTTTTGCTGCAGAAGTCTAAAAGGTTCATGTAGCAAAGTAAAATCTATGTTCTGGAAAATAATTTACTGCTGGATAGAGGCTGATGTACAGATAATAGACTATGATGCAATACAACGTAATTTTCTAATAACGGAACGAAAGTTGATGTCGCTCAATATTTTCACAC
>CAUHTR010006183.1:0-21253 GCA_959609185.1 Schmidtea polychroa
CCAACAAACAAAAAATATTTTAATATTAAATATTTTAATTTAGAAAATTAAGTTACATTTTTTTTAATTGAAAATAATTATCATTTATTTTTATTAATTCTCCACCAGTGTTCTATATGTTCTATATTTGTATCCTCTCAGTTGTAAATTATAGAGCTAAATGAACTTATTGGTATTTAGATTAACCATTTATATTGACAATCATTTTCATCCTTTATTATATTTTTCTTAATTTTATCAAGAAGTAAAATTTTCAAAATCAGATCTCAGTAGAATTTTTATCAGAAAATTTAAAGTTTTTATCTGTTATTGTTTCTTCAAAAAATTGAAATTTAAACTACTTTTATTCCTTAAAACATTAATACATATTTTACTGTATGTTGTTTGTGAAATTTATTGTTTCTATACTTTCTTAATTTCTTTGGTAAATGCTTTTATTGCATGCAATATTATATAGGAAATGCACACCCAACGAGTTTTGAAAAACAAAATTAATTTTATGACAATAAAGAAATTGACAATGGGATTTAATTTAAATATGTAAAGCCAACGTAAAATGAGGAACTAAAATAGCAAATTACGAGAGATTAATGTACACTTTAAAGAATAAAAGAGCTGGAAAATGTGACTTATGTGGCTCGAAAGAAATAAAGTAGAAACTTGTAGGAAGATAGCAAAAACATCATCTAATAAAAACATGTAATTTCCCTTTAGAAGTTTTTCCTAATTGGGAAATTAGAAAAAAATAAATGTGATTAAAATTTTGAATTTCGTGGAATTAATTTTCCAAAGATCATTAAAATGGAAAATTTTGTTTAATTAAATTTAATAACTAATTTAATAAATTATATATTAATTTAGTATTTAATATGAAATAATAAATCTTTTTTTTTATAATTTATTTTTATAATAAATTTTATTATAATATAAAAAATTATAAAGTGATGATTTCTTGGTAGCAGCATTTATTATTTAAAACAATAAAGTGATAATTTAAGCCTTTTGCTGCGAATAATGTATTTAATGAAAATATTTTCGACTATAAGATAGTCCTTGTCAATCTCTATTGACAAGGACTATCTTATAGTCGAAAATATTTTCATTAAATACATTATTCGCAGCAAAAGGCTTTAATTATCACTTTATTGTTTTAATATAAAAAATTAATATAAACATAGTGACTAATTTAAAATTGGAAAGTAGGAGGCTTATAGGACGTGTAAATATAAAAATAAAAACAAAATAATTAATTATTATTATATTTGTTAGTTTTCAATCAAGAAATCAAAAGATAAAATAAATAATATTAAGAGAAGTTGTTTCTTTAGTTTAACCAAAAAAAGATGATCGATGAGTGACTGATGAGTGTAGTGGTCACAGGTCTTTTTATACAGAGAATTATGATATCAGCCATTTTTAAACTAGATTTTGATCTTTTGGTCTCTGTGATTATTATACATGAAGCAAAATTATTCAGCTTGCATGTATTTTTACTACATTTAATATTTGAATTATTACAAAAAAGAAAACAGTTATACACAAAGGTAAGATCCGCGAGAGTCACTTGTCATTCACCATCCAAGTAAATTAAATTTACTAGCTTCATTATTTGAATTTATTTGAACAATTATTACTTGATAAATTGATATGAAAATCTTTAATCATTTACTTTTCTAAAGTGTAATGAATAATGTGTTTTGGTATTTTTTGAAAATTTAATCAATTTCCCACTATCATCACAAAAACTTATTTCGATGTTGTTTATAGATAAATCAATAATCAATGGAATCTTTATTTCTATTTGTACAACTTCTCCCTGTTCATATTTTCAAATCTAATTAGATTTCAAGACAGTTATGTGAATAAATAAACATTCGTTGATGATTGTGAGGTGTTTTCGGTAGAGTTAAATATTTCGGATGATTTGTCGTAATAGTTTAAAATGAATTTAAGTCAAAAATAATTAAAATCAAAAATATGTTTTCTAATTGTAAACTAGTTAAAAAATTAATTATTTTTTTTAAATTTTAAATATTAAATTCTTTGGATAAATACTTGAAAGTGAGTTATTAGAATGATTTAAATTTAAGTCGTAAATAATTAAGATTAAAAATAAGTTTTAATTGTAAAATATAAATTTAAATAAAAAAATTAATTCGATTTGAATTCGAATATTGAATTCTTCTGATAAATTGTTTTAACATTGTTTGATTCAATGCCGAAATGTTTGTTCAAATATTGGAATATGAGTTCAATCACTGAAAATATTTTTCAAACAACTTAGAAGATGTTCAAGTAACATCTAACAATGATGAAATAATTTTGGAATTTTATTACCGGTAATATCTTTCGTCTTTCTCAGTAAATATTTGATTCTTTACATTTTGATCAAAGTTTATTCTTGAAATGTTGTCAACAAGAGTTTTTTTGACCAATTCATTATTTACAATTTTAATTTCTTTTAATGGTGACGGATTACTTGTTATTAAATGTCCCTGTAATTCAGATAAAGCTTTTATGTATATGTTGGAAGATAGAAGAATAGTGAAAATCATAAAATTAAAATATCATATAACTAGATCCAAAAAATACAGGATCATCATACACATTGCAAAGGATAATGAAGAATTATAATCTATTCAAGATCCTAATAATCCAAATTTTATTGGTGAATTTTATTTAATTTTGTGTTTATTTTGTTGATGAACAATTGATTAATTTTATGCATTTTATTGACTTTATATTAATTAATTAGATTTATGTTTATATTATATTTTTTTGTTTAAACATTAAACTGAGAAATACTACATTAAATGCATTATTATTAACTTTATAATTAATTAATTAAAACATTCAAACGGCTAATTAAATTATATAAATCTATTATTTATAGGCGTCACTTTTTGAATAAACAAATTATGATTGACGACAGACGTCACCTACAGCTTTTGTGTACAAAGTTCCAGTTTTTGTTTTTTTTAATTTTTTAAAAAGAATATCTATTATTGGAAGCACAAATAAAGTGTTTTAAAAATAAATCAAAATAAATAATAATAATAATAATAATAATAATAATAATAATAATAATAATAATAATAATAATAAAAATAATAATAATAAAAATAATAATAATAATAATAATAATAATAATAATAATAATAATAATAATAATAATAACAATAATAATAATAATAATAATAAAAATAATAATAATAAAAATAATAATAATAATAATAATAATAATAATAATAATAATAATAATAACAATAATAATAATAAAACAAAAAATTATCTAATAAAACCATTATAGGGATGTTTGAATAACCTCGGGATACTAGAAACTATGATGACCCTAAAAATAGTAATTGTACTTTTAAAAAATAAAGTTGTTTATGAAAAACAAATATTGTTGACAATCTAGATCCTTGTCACTTAAAGTGAAGAATCACAAAATTTTAGTATATAAACCAATGTTTTCCTCAGTTAAACCATCTATAACACTTAATTTTTCTAAGATAGTTATATATTTTTATTTTACTATCGAAAAATACAGAAAATGCAACATAACACTTATTGTAATTCTGGACTTTCTGGAGTTCAAATTAAAATTCAGTAATAATCTTCAAATAACATCGAAACGATTTTTCCTGAATTTCACTTATTTCAGATGCGAATCCAGTCAAAATGCAGTAAGATTTAAAACATAACCTGAGCCCGTGTCCCTATTTATTCCAAAAACAGTATAGTATTTTGTAGAAATGTAGTTAAAAGACTATGTTAAAAGACGAGAATAGTTTCAGAATTTTTATTCTACTAGATATAAATATATAAATTCGTAAAAATGAACTGATTATAATTGGAAATTTGAATAATTCAATAATGTTTAATCTGGTGGATTTAAACAAATGAATTAATCTTTAAATATTGTAACAATTATAATAATTCATGACAGTGAATATTCGCAATATATTATAGAATATTTTAAGGTAGATACTACACTCTATTATTATTATTAGTATTATATTATTATTATATTATATTCTAAATATTATATTACTTTATGTTTTTTTATGGGCTCATAAAAGGTATCGTACAACCGGGTTCCAGTTATGGTCGCTACGCCAATAATAACAGTAAATGTATGAATTTATTCGGCTTAACTTTAATTGTATTTATAAAAGAAATTGACTATGAATAAGTAATGATATCAATGTTTTTTAATATTCGCGAATTTTCGGCACAACCTTTTTCAACTTTAACTGTTATTAATTGAAATTCATTGATTTTTATCAAAATAAGATCAAATCACTTTTGAAAAATTTCACAACTGATACCAGCACCCTAATATTTCATAAATTATTTAACATTTCATTTGAAGATCTTTTATTTATTTATTATTAATTAATTACTTTTTTTCAGTGCCAGAACAATTATTATTATTAAAATTATTTTTATTTATTATTATTACAGTGGGAAATTAATTTATCAATTAGGTTATAAATTTCTCCAATTAATGAGGTGTAAATGAAATTTTACAAAATGGATTCTACATAGTGGTAAGAAATGAAATTTTAGTTACATTAGCATGGATATTTGATATTGGAATATTAGAATTACATGGCGAATTCTAGCAGTGCTATTTGGGAATATAATATAAAATACAGCTCACATATTTAGGAATGAAATAAGGAAAAGGACACAAATTCTTAACAAGTAATGAATATTTAAATTATATTTTGGCTAGAAATTGAATTTTCCAGTGTTTATGTGAAATCTTCTATTTTGAACGAAAATTGTAACTGGATTTATTTATTATGTAATAATAATATTAATGAATAACAATAATGGTCTTAATTGGTTTCACGGATGTGTCACACGTTTTTGCACTGTGGCAAATTCTTAGACTCTGAAAATTGTTTAAATGTTTCGCACTTATTCGAACATCTTTTACGGCTGAATGTCAGGCTGACGTAAGATTTAATCATAGTTAATTTTCCAAATATGTGTTTTATACAAAATTGTAAATAATTTATTAAAGACATAAAATTTATTTTAAGTGATTCTGCTATTTCACTCATCTTAATTCGTCTTTCAGATCAAATAATCGCCTCACATTTCGTAATTTTTGATCGGAAATTTCAGTTGTTCTGCCAACATTGGAATAATTCTGATGCACGCTTTCATGGTCATGCATCGAATAATGATATCAAACAATATATTATGGATCTAGAAGGAAATTTGTTCCCATATGCAATTGCCATATCATGAAATATTTTATCAGGCGACTTCTTTAAAAGAACATAGAATTTTATCACACTTCTGTATTAAACTTTATTTATTTGATAAAAAATGGAATTATAAGTACGTACGTCACCAATTAGATTATTTAATTTATACATATAAACAAACATACATGTAGGTTTTAAAACTAATTGGTTTGATTAGTTTACCATGTTTCATTCTTAGTCAGTCCCAGGTATTATTGAACGAACTACGAATTTTCAATTAATCAAAATTGTCTCCTTGATTATTTGTAGAATTAAAAATGTTTGCAATTTCTTATTGTCGTCTTTCATTTATAAACAATAGTGAATTAATGTTTGCTTCTTTTAATTGAACTTTTTGCATTTGTGGACCGTCATATATATTAAGTCTGTTACATTTTCCAAATATTCTCTATCAGATTTGGATCAAGTTTTTTCATTCAATACAGTTATTTTGTTTAAATGATGAAAATTTAAAAGTAAGTTGGATTTGTGTAAACCGCAAGAATTCATTGGTAAACAGACTTTCAATATTTTTTTTGTTTTCTGAAATTGATTTTTATCAGTAGACCGTTTGAATGACGCTATATTTCATTTTTAAATTTCAACTTTGGATAATTAGTTATTTTATGACCTAGCAGTATATAAATATAAACATATAATTATCTTCTGAAAAGCTATTTTTATATTCAAAATGTTTATAAAACATGTGAAATCCAAACCAGACATTTCCATCATTACATTGTCTTTTTGTTAAATATAACATTGTTGTTTCGGAAATATAAGTTCATCAATTATAAGGTCCGTCCTAAAGAACGCATTTCTAGTCATTGTTCTACCACCTTTATAATTTTCTGGGAAATGTTTAGTTACCAATTTGATTTTGATTTTTTTCTTTTTATTTATTTGAATTTTGACCATGGGTGCTAATGGGTGCAAAAAATAAACACAATTAGTTTGTTGTCGGATTTTAATATAAATTTTCCTTCTAGAAGAAATAATCGTACTTTCATGATTGTCCTATAAATTGCGTATGCTTTCCCTTCAATACTGAACCATTTCAGCTCTTCATTCGATAGCATTTTAGATACATATGCGACCGAATGTTCTTCTTGGGATAATACCACATCTATTTTATATTGCGATGCATTGGTCGAAATTACAATCTTCTTATCAATTATACTCAATTTATATATGTGTTTAATTTCTTTGAATTCATGTTCATTGATCCATTTGAATTTTTCAGCTGATGTTTGTCGATACAGATTTTAATATTTCTGAAAGGTTTGAAATAAAGCGACCAAAAACATATTTCATTCCAGCATTTGCCAGCTATAAAAAGGATCTTAACTCCTTTTTATTGACTTGGAGTTAAATTAAGTTTGTTCTTACTATTTGAGTTCTATCCAGAGTTATTCCTTCTGTTCTGATTTTTCTTCTCGGGAATGATATTATATTTACTTTTATGCTTTTATTCAAATTCAGAGTCACATTTCCTTTCTTTGACACACGCTAGAACGGTGTTTTATCTGAAGAATCCTGAGTTTTACCATGAACTACAACATCATCCTGATAATATTCCACATTTTGAGCCTTTTCATTATGTGATTTTCGATAAGGTGTAGGAATGTCACACCACTGTTTTTTAAACCCATCTAAAGTCGAAATACTTTAAAAAGATGTTTTGACGTATTTACTGACCCAGTATTTTGTGTTCTCTATCCAATTCGATTTGCCAATATGCAGATTTAAGGTCCAACCGAGCTAATATTTACTTCCATCACATTTTGTGATTATTGTTTCAATGGAAGGAGTAGAACAAATATTTACGTTTAAATGAATTTTGTAATCTGGACACATTCTAAAAGAACTATTTTTCATAAATATCTTTACTGGTGATGCATTTAATACCCCATCTATGTTAATTGGAATAAGAATTTGATTTTCTTCTAAATCCTTTATTGTTTTCAATGCTTTTTCTATAACTACTATTGAACCTATTTATGGTTTATAAAATGTATTCTATGCATTTGTTATGAGTTTGATTATTGCTTAGGACTTCTTTTATTGGTTTTATAAGGTTATTATTTTCAATGACTTGAAGTGTGCACTTCATGACAGTTTGGATAATGCAGTCAAGCTTGTCAGTTGCTTTACAATCACTCGTTTCTATGTATTACACCTCTGTCATAAAAAGACTTACAAAATAAAAATATTTAGAATAAAAGTAAATGTTTTCTATTTTTAATAAATTAAAATTTGAATTATTATTTACTTGAAATCTTTCGTTTAGCCAATAATTGCAAATTTTAGATTTTCCATTTATCGATTTAAAATATTGCATTTTCACATAATTCACACAGCAAATTTTCAATTTCATTAAAAAAATTCGATATTATATAATGATTTGCACATCAATCATTTCCCATCATTTCAGGATAACCTTTTGAGGATTTTCAAATCCATTATTTCACAAATCTGTTAGGTAATTCAAATAATTGATATAAATATAATTATTATTATTATTATTATTTTATTATTATTATTATTATTATTATTATTATTATTATTATTATTATTATTATTATTATTATTATTGTTATTATTATTATTATTATTATTATTATTATTATTATTATTATTATTATTATTAGTATTATTAAAATGAAATATTATTTTTAATATTTAATATTAAAATATTATTTTTTGGTAGTAGTATAAATTAAAAGTGAAATAAGTATATATAAGATAAACTTTTGTTGCAAATATATATTCAATTTAATGAGAAAATTTAATATTTATTTGCTGTAAAGGCTTATCCTATCATTTACTTATAATATTATAATTGTTAAGAGGTTCCTATTATATTTGTGCGTATTATATTTGTCTTATATTATATGTATTATGCTTGTACTTATGTTCGTGAATGCTGCTAAGAAATATGGTAGTACCCAGCCGAGTCTCCAGTAAATAAACTGTCTCGAGACAGCTGGGGTGAATGTATGTAGGAATGTATGAAAATACAATAATAAATTAACAATAACGGATACCAAACAATAACAACTTTTATTAGTAAAATAAATAAAATAATACGCACTTATATGGACTTCGTTTCGAATATAATTCTATTCTCAGGATAGTTAGGTTTCCTTTAGTCTCGAGTATAATTTAGTTCTCAGGGTATTTTAGTTTATTTTAGTTCTGAATATAGATTGATCCGAAGGATATTTTGGTTTCGGATATAAATTAATTCCGAAGGGGTTCTGAATATAGATTGATCCGAAGGATATTTTGGTTTCGGATATAAATTAATCCGAAGGGTATTTTGGTTTTCTTTAGTTTCGGATATAGGCAAATTCGAAGAATATTTTGTTTTCGGATATCTTTTGCTTTCTTTTATTTCTGCTATTTATTAGGATCTTCGTCTTTTATTCTTTTTTAGTCTTGTCGATTTTATTTTAAAGCTGTTTCTATCGTTATTTTTTTGGATTATTTCAGTTGTTTTTTTCATGGTGTTATTGATTTTTTCTTTTTGTCGATATTTGTATAGCGATAATTTACCGTAGTAAATTATCGCTATATAGTATTTTTTATTCGTTTGCCATTGCGGCCTACACTCGATAAAATAACAAGGCGTCGCAAAACCTTGTTTAAAAATAAATAAAATATATAACAGTACATTACAATAATTATTATTATTTTGTTATTATTATTATTCGCTGCAAAAAGGCTTAGATTAAAAAGGCTTAAAAGGCTAAAATTATCACTTTATTGTATTATTATTATTATTATTATTATTATTATTATTATTATTATTATTATTATTATTATTATTATTATTATTATTATTATTATTATTATTATTATTATTATTATTATTATTAGTATTATTAGAATTATGATTTTTTGGTTGCAGTATAAATTAAAAGTGAAATAAGTATATATAAGATAAACATTTGTTTCAAATATATATTAAATATGATGAGAAAATTTAAAATTTATTTGCTATAAAAGGTTATCTTATCATTTACATGTCTAAAATTATAATAACTATAATTTTTATTATTGTTGTTATTATTTTAATTATTATTATTATCATTATCATTCTTTTCTATAAATTTCCCAACCTTTTATCGGTCTTTTTCAGAAAAAAGTTCAATTGCTAAATTTATGACACGTGTGTTTTTGATAAAATAAATGGATTTTACAAAGGAATAATAATAATTCAACTTTTCAGTGAACAAAATAAAGGTTAGTACAAAGCGTTTTTAAATTATTTTTGTTCCACCGGAATTGTGAAACTTGTAACTATCAATTACTGTCATAGGACCTGTCAATTATTCACACTTTAAGGGTGAAAATTTGGTTTATTATATGATGACAATTGACAATTGTTGCTTTTAACTATTTTTGTGTATTTTTTTGTGAGATCAACTTAGAGATCTATTTTTCGAAAAGTCGATTTGTTCACATCTAATAAAATAAACACTTCTTTATTTTAATCATACTAAATTATTTAAAAATATAAATATTTTAATATTTTTAAAATTTAAATGTTTTTAGAAATAATATTAGAAACCATTAGAAATAATATCGCCTAAAATATGTAATATATTGTGATGCTAGTTATCTTTTATAAATTCGATAAAATTCGATTTTTATCATTTTTTATTTATATTTTCATTATTTCTATATTATAATTATTTTTTTATTTTATTGATAAATAAATTTTATAATATTTAAAATTTATTATTTACTTTCTAAGTTGATTTTCAACCTATTTTATATTTACATTAAAGTGTTCGAGAAGTTATTTGTGATAATAAAAGCTGTATTACATTGACTAAATAAATAATTTATACATTATATGCGTGATAAACAAGACTTGAAATTTAGCATCTTTTAAGTTTTGTACAACTTCAAAATTTTATAAATAAAAAGTTTCAATATTTAAAAAAGAATTTAATAAACTTTAAAATAAATATATATTTTATATTATCATTTTATTACTAAATATAAATCAAAAAATATATAGATTTTTTTAAAATGTTTTGTCAGACGGTTATACCCTTAAAGGCATTTGAAACATATCAATTTTCATGGTAATTTATATATCGATTGCTTATTGGTTGACAAATTTCTACCAATAATACCTTTACAATTCATTTGACATCTAAATACTACGTAGAACTAACTTTAATTTTTTTTATTAAAAAGAGAGATTGAAGACTATAAATTAGTAATATATCGATGTTTTCTGATACCCACGAATTTTGGGCACTGCCTTTTTAATTTTTTTTGTACAATCATTTTTTTTACAGAATAATGAATTTCGGTTAATGTAACATTCGAAAGTTGATATTTTTAATGGTGAAAATGATATTTGTCAACTTTTTTTCGATTATAGCGATAAATTAAGCTTGGACTAACAAGATGAAAAAATACATAAGGAGAATAAACTTTTAAGTATAAATTGAAAACGGTCAATTATTCTAAAATCAGGAAATTTACAAATATAACAATTCAAAATATTTTTATTTATAAGTAGTAGTAATGTGATTATTATTATTAACTTTTTATGCAACAATACAACCGCTTTCGGGCTAGCACTTCTATTAGTATATATTAGAGTGGATCATTTTTTCTACAACGCATCATATTTGGTATAAAAAATTGTATATAAACATAGGTTTCTTGCTATAATGCCTATTTTTGATTTGTGTGATAAAATATGCTATAAATAATGTTTGCAGTAAATCAATCAAATATCTCCGTATACAAAATACTTTTCTTCTTTTTGAAAGTTTAAAAGTAACTATTAAAATGTGGCATTGCAAGTTTAAAGTTTTAGGAAGATCTGGCAGATTTCTAAGAATGAAAAGCTAATCAATATTAAAGAAATGACCAAAGAATTTTCATAACATGAGATTCTTGTTTTATTATTGTATTTAGAAAAGCGTTTAATAAATAATATTGAGATTCAAAAAATATTAGAAGTAAAGCTCCTTTATTACATAAAATGGATCATCTTATAAATCTATCATTAAAACTTGACATGAAAAATGTTTGGAAACTTGTAATAACAGGTTCTTGTTTGATACTTATGAGTACAATTCATGCAATTGATGTTTCAGTGGAAGCAATGAAGAAATTTTATAAATAAATTTTATAAATAAATCGAGTGCAACGATAAATAGGAATGTCAACAAAAAGGTCATTCAGTTTGGGAAAAAGCATCCATTACTTATCCCTTCAGAAAACAAACGAAACTTTTATATAATCATTAAATCCTCAAACTATTAAATTTAGAGAACATATATTAGAAGACCCTCTCAGAATTTAGAATTTGTTGTTTTTATCTTATTAATGTTTCAAAGTATGTCATTGTATAGCTGCGATGTTGGAAGGTCATTAGGGATTTACGCCATTTACAAACATCAGAATGATCATATATAAATGAAGAAACATGTTCGATATTAATGAATAAAAATTCATTTTATTACAATTAACATTTATTTATTCTTTACTTTTATTCATTAATTCCATAATTTTCAGGCGATAAGGTCAAATTTTTCTAATGATCTTATATTTTTATTTTTACTCAAATTAACCAATACGAAATATTTTATTTCGCCTGAAAATGTGAGGTCCTACTTATTAATAAACATATTGCATATTTTACATGAATTAAAGACGATCGTATAATTTAACCTTTCCAACTGATATCTTTTTCTTATATAAACACAAATTTAGGAACATTATCCTTACACATACCATTAATTTTATTTACATCGCTTTTCAATTTACTTAGTCAAATTACACCCAGACATACTTAAACAGATTTTTAAAATTATAATGTGTTTGTTAAATCTATATTATCTATAGTTTTTTTTTCTAACTTACCTAATGATAACAGAAAATCTGTCGAAATATTTCGTAAAACGATTGTTTAAGTGGTGTTTTCTTATAATAATTAATAATTAATAATAATAATAATAATTATTATTATTATTAATATTATTATTATTACTATTAAAATTATTATTATCCTTATTATTATTATTATTTCATTCCAAAATGTATCTATTTTTTAAAACCAATAGTAAAAATAAAATAATTCTATATTCAGGATTTTCATGTACAAATGAAATGCTTGAACAGATTAGTATAACAACTATTATAACCGATTTCATACCTGTTGCACCGTGACAAAAACTCGAACAGCTGAAATTATGATTGAGAAAATAAGTATGAAATGTATATAGATTTCCCTTTTGAATCAGTTATATGACAAAAATGAGAAAGATTTCTCATTAATTAATATAAACAGCATCTAAATAGGACTAATTGATTCAGACAATTTGTTACATTCTCAAGACAAAATCCTTTATAAAAATTCATTTGTTTTTTTTCTGTAGTGTAATGAATAATTAAGTTGAGCAGGGAATAACAATTACCCTCTTTTTACGTTTCGTTTGCGTTTCATTGAAAACATTTACATTAACAAAGTCTGAATTCGGTGTAAATATCATTAAGAATTATTAAAATAAGTATCGTTTTGCTTCCTATAAATACTAATGTTAAGGGAGATCAGTTTTATTTTGAACATTTTTTAATGTAATTTTCTTGGAATGGTTTTTCAAATGAAAGTTGTGATGCAGATAAAATTTGACTTTAAATTTTTTGTAAATTACAATTTTCTGAATAAAGCTCTCATATTTTTGTTTTATGTACGTGATTGTTTATATAATACCAATACCTCGGCGGAATACTTCATTTGGCATTGAAGTCTCTCGGTTTAATATGTAAATTTACTTTGCAATTTATAAAAAAACCATTTTCAAATTTAATTTTTGTTATAAGCATGACATGTATTTTAGTAAATTATTTGTAAATATGGTCTACTGTTGCACTTTTTAAACTATAAATGTCTCGTTAGGTATGTGACATTCTATAAAGAAAAATAGAGCAATCTTCGCGTCTCCTGCATAGTACTGATGAGAACCAAAATCTCGAAACTAGTCTACTATTGGGATTTGCACTGGGTATCACAAAGCTTGTAATGTTTATATTAAAAATAAATTATGTTATTATTGTCGTATGTATAGAATCGAACGATCTATAAATCTTTGAAATTCGCGAGAGAAATTTATGAGAAATTGTAAAGTTTTTAAAAATATTTTATTTCTAGTAAATAATTGGAATCATTTTGTAGGGAGATTTTGCGAATTGAATGAAATATAAGCCTTTGAAATCCTCTAAGAATTTAATGAAATCAAAGCAAATAAGGTGTTTAAGAGGATAAAAAATAATTTTAGTAGTGTGGGTCACATTTACTCTTTGGTGTCACGAGCTCACAGTATACTACTTTGGATATTTAAATCGGCATAAAAATGAGAATCTTGAGATGGTAACACATGATACAATGTATGTTACAAATAAGGTGTCTCCTCATTTCAGTTAGTGAAGAAAAAGGAACGCATCTTACGTTACTCTTTTGAAACCTAAAATGCATATTGAGAATCATATGAAGGCCCATCAAATGAACATTACAATCTTTTTATTATTTTACTTTTTGAGGCAATTTTTAAACATTTATCAAAATATATATATAAATTTGGAATTCCTCCCTGTACTCTTTATTATTCGAAAACTTCAATTTTTTCATGACTTCTTCAACGTGCTTGATTTCAAAGACTTCAAACTTCAAGTTACAATGTGTGAAATATTACTAAATATTTTAGATCTTCAGATTGAAATTTTTTAATTTACAAAGGAAGATATTTAAATAATAAAATCATAAAAATAATAAATAATAAAATTTCAACACATTTTAAAAGTTTTAGAAAATTATATCAATTTAATTTCATAAGTTCTATCAATTTTTAAAAATCTTTTTTAGCTATGTTAGATTCAATTAAATTCAAGTCTTCTTCTAACATTTATTTATTAATTACAATTCTCTCGTTTTTTCTGAAAATTTAAACAACTGAGGCATGGTAATTAATAATAATGTCTTCTAAAACAACGACAAAAGATGTTAAATAACGAAAATATCAAGAGGATTATATTGGATGGCTGTCAAATCATTTTGTTTTTAGTTAGAAAAAATGGTTTCAGTACGAAAGAAAGAAAGGAGTTAATTGAATTAAGAAACGATCTCAATATTAAACCCGGTTTCCTGGAAAAGCGGCTCTCCGAGTTTTGGGTTTTATTCCAACCACAATTTAATTTGAGCTTAAAAGTCATCACAACTTTATTTGCGTTTGGTTTATCATATCTATATGAATTGGTATTTTCAACTTTAAACACAGTTGAAGTCTAAAAAGGGGAAAGGTTGCTGATGTTGAATGACAAAATGCGAGCCTCTTTTGTCAAAATTCGAACTAATGATAAATTTAATTTGTCAAGTAAAACAATCACATCCTTTTCATTGAAAAGCAAAATCTAAACAAAAAATTCTTTCGTTTCCACTTAATGATTATTAAAATGAAAATATAAAAATTCCTATGTGATATGTGGTTAATTATAAATAAAAAATATGAAAATATAATTAGTGTGCCGCCAAATTTTTAAAAAAATTTAATGTGCCGTTTTTTTTATCCTCTTTCTATATATATATATATATATATATATATANAGACCAGTATCAGTCGCTTTCCTAAAAATAAATCCAGAAATGAAATTCGCAATAAATTAAGTGCAAAGTCTTTTCCTTTGCAGAATATTTTCCCAACTGATTCTGATTTTTTAATATAATAATTTAATATAACTTTATTTAAATTATTAATTCATAAATTTTAAATAATCGAAAATTCCAATATAAAAAAAGTTGACTATAATATTATATAAATGCGACAACTCCATTTGTGCGTTTTGTGTTTCAGACAGTATTTGTGATGGAAGGGGGGGTATTGTTTATTTTAGTAATACAATTACAATTTGGGAGTTTTATTGTTAAAATATAGTTTTGGCAACATTTGTTTAATTTTTATCTGCCCAGACATTCAATTACTTCGATCTAAATTGTGGAATAAAATTAACATATGTAATGAAATTAAGTAAATGATTTTGCCAGGAAACTTTGGAAAAATGTATTTGACAAAAATGAATCCGTTTATTATCAAGCATATAATAGTAGAAATTGTGCAATGAACCTTTGCAATTCTCAACTTATTGAACTCACAACAATCAATTTGATTTATTTTAAAAATTTTGTTAACTTTTGGTGATAAAAAATATAGCTAAGCAATATATTCGTTTAGAAACAAATAATAGAAACTGAGAACAAACCTGTTTTTTTTTGTGATTTGCGCTCTTAACAAAACTGAAATACAATTGACAAACTTCACAAAAACAAATTGACAGGATTAGGGTGACAACTTCTTCAGTTTCACCTGGAGAGCTCTGATTATTTAAACATATCTCTTATCTCCGGACGGGTCAAGCCATTTATCCAGTTTTTTTTTATATTAGTTCGTTAAGTGACTGTAAATATTTTAAATCAGAAATTTGAAAGTATACATTCATTTAAGTCCGTTGGATATTTAAGGAAAATAATTTTTGTTTATTTCACACCTTTTGCAAAATGTTAGAACTAAAAATATACGTTTAAATTTAATAATAGAAAATCGCAACTAAATATATTAAAATGAAACATTGCTATAGATTTTTCAAAATTTTATTAAATTAACTTTATGATACAGTTTGATTACGATTATTAGTTGTTAATTTGTTTGAATATTATTATTTTCATTTAGTTGTGATTAATACAATTCTTAGTTTGAAGAAGACTATTAAACGGTCGAAATCTATAGCAATGTTATATTTTAATATACTTCGTTCTTTGATTATTTAAATTTAAAAAATAATTTTTTATTTTAATAAATTGTTTATTCAATTCTAATCTTGATAAAAATGAGAAAAATATTATTGGAAATAAATTATTCGTTTTTTTCAAATTCTCCGTGTTTCTATGAAAAACTCTCTGAGTGATTGTAAAATTAAGGTGGTCAAACTATGTTTCTAAGTGAATATGTGTATCAATTGGTCTTAGAACCACAAATATTCCACTGAAAACTTTATTAACTTTAAATTTTAAAATATATTGGAAACTTTTGTTGCGTATATGCAAATTGAAGACCAAAATAATAATAGCAACTCTTCAGTTATATAAGTAGTTTAAAGTGCACAATAATTGGGTGAAAAAAATGAAAAAATATTTTTTTGATGTACACAAATAAGAAATTGAAAATATAGTTGAGTATTAGCGGCCTGCCAGGTCAGTGCATGGTGGCGATAAATAATTGTTATTTTATTTTTATCATTCCATTCGATCCTGAACTGCTAAATGATAAATGTTCCCAATAAGTATAAAAAGTGAACGACCAGATTATAAAATCAGAACCACAGTATTACGAGAATAATAAATTATGACAATCAATTTCGGATTTGAGGAACCAACAGTATATCATCGGTAAACTTATACAAATTTGAAGTTTTTGTTGTCAATATTTTGTGATTTTTTCGAAATTTGTTGCGTCGCGTGTTTTGATTGAAAGAAAGCCTGGAGTAAGAATGAAGTTAAATCCTACCAATATTATTTGCATACTCAACAAATTTTATTAAAAGAAATTGCAAGAATTTTGAGACATTGTAAAGAATTTCTTTCTGAAACTCGAAATAGTAATTTTCTGTTTATCATACAGATGTTTTAATTTGCATTTACAATATTACTTACCAAATGTCTTTCAGTAACTTTATCTAAAAAATACATTTAGCTACAGCACTCTCGGTCATCCTATACCTTTATCTTATAGAAGATTAAACGGAAACCTCAACAAAAAGTATTCGGCGAAGATTTCTTATAAAATGTAATGATATTAGCATATACACTAAAAAAAGTTAAATATATAAAATCGATTCAATAAAACAAAATACTAAATTCATTGAAAAAAAATTTAAATAAATATCAATCAATTTTCATGTAAAATGTCGCAGATTACTAAAACAGTAGAAAAGTTTTACTGATAAAAGTAATTGCCGGGTATTTTTAAAACAACTTCATTAATACACAGGCTGACCTTTTCTGATGACATTTTTCCAAATTTTCGACAACCGAAATTTAGTATTTTTCTTCCTTTCTTTTCAATTTATTTTAGAATAATTTTGCAAGCTTCTATGAATATCTAAAAAAAATTCCGCTAATCCAATATGAACAGGAAATCAGAATTTCGATTTCAGTTTTACGCTTTTTCCATCATTACAACCAGCAGACTGTGCAATTTCATTATATTCGGGAGAATTTTTTCCCATTTTAAGTAAATATCAATAATTTATCTAATAAATCATTTAAATAGTCAATGTTTATTAATTAATTTCCATATTTTGTTTTAATTGAATAACTTTTATTTTACATTTTTTGTTTAAATGCAACTGAGTTTTGTTATGAGTTAATTTATTGTTTAATTGAAATAATAATTAAAGTTTTAAAACAAATTTGATCATTTTAAGATAAGAATATTATTTGTTTTACTAGATAAATATTATTTACAATAAATATAACAAATGCCTCGATAACATTGGTCCAGATAAATTTTCATGTCTTAAATAATTTAAGAAATGATTTGACTTTTATTTCGAATATGTCATCATGTTTTAGTAAAGATATTGGATGTTTATTTAGATTTAAGATTAAATTGTCCTTTAAATAAGGTTTGACTTCCGTGTGACCTGCAATATCAAAATGATTATCCACTCAATAATAACTTATTGTTATAGGAGGACTTATATTTAATTATAAATTATAATTTATCAGTAGTATTCAATATCCAAGTGCTCCTTTATTAAGGTAGAAATTGTGGTAATTAATATATTTCATTATATGTTTGAATTATTATAAGCTTGAAAAGTCATGTAAAATTTGAAATTCACTATCAATTCTCGAGCCTCTGGGGAATGTATGCTTTACTAAGTTGATATCTTGAGATTTTTGGAAGGTTTTTTTATAAAGAAATATGTTGAAATCTAAGTTTTTCCTAACCAGAGAGTTTTAGTGTCTCAATATAAAGTTTGACAAGTGCTTAGCGCGAGGGTAGGATCTTACATAAAAGATTTACACGAATATAAATAATTATTCACAACAACAATGAATTTTATTAATCAATAGTCTACTTTTGTTTTTGTTTTTGCGACAAATACTATCGACGTGGTATACACGTCACTTGCAGTTCTGAAAAAATCATCAAGACGTGCCTGGCACGTCAATATAGCGCAAGTGGTTAATTATTAGATTACTTATATTTCTCTTTCATGTGTAATACTTTAGAGCTAGATTAAGATTTCTTCAAATCGAACTGTAAATGTGGTATGTAGACAGTATCCCTGATCTAGTTGCATTATAGCAACAAGTAGTAGCTGCAATTTTATTTACATAATGCAAAATATTAAATATCAGTAAAGTTGATATAAATAACAAAATCGATTTAAATAAATAAAATTTCTTTATCACAAATAAAAATAAAAATTTTTGTAAACCAATCTTGGAAAAATTGTACCTACTCAAAAGCATCAGCAGTACCTGCAAAAATTGGTAGCATAAGATAATATAAATGTATGGACCATTACCGTATTAATAAAATTAATTTAATTCTTTTCGGATTACAAAATATTATTTTTATTTAACATATAAAAAGAAAATAAATAAATTACAAAATAAAATAAATTTGTTTAAATATTGTTTTTGTATTATTAATATTTCCCGTGTAAAATAACAACTCCAGTTTTTGATTATTGTTAATAATTAATTTTAAATATAATGTGGAATCAAATTAGTTAAAGTTGTTTCCAATTTTATAATTGGCAAAGAAAAATAAAGCAAAAATTAAATTCAAATTTTTAATAAAAAATAGAATTGTTTACGAAACCAAAGTTTTGTTTAACTATAATTTATCTACTTACAATTATCCAGGGTTGCCAACTTTTGAAGATGTCATTATAGTACAATATGGACAAAATTATAGTATTTTCAAAAAAATTATAGTAAATATTTAAAAAACTACAAAAAATGCTTTTCTATTATAAACTTTTTATTAAAATTAAATTAACAAAAATTAAAATATTTGGTTTTTCTTCAGGACCCATTAAAAAATATACATAAAAACAATAGCAAACAAATTCATATGATAATTAAGTAATAAATTTATATGTAATAATACTTATTATATATTTATAGTTACATATAGCATAATTCTATTTTGATTTAAGCGTCAGTCATACCCTTTCCCAAAAAATGCTTTCCGAAAAATAACAATTTTTCTTTTATTTATAATTCAGTATTTTAAAATATTTTAGCATCAAAGCATAACAGATGATGCAGGATTTATCAAATTATTCATTTTTAATTAATACAAAAATCTATAATTCAAAATTATAAGAAAAAAATCAAATTTACTTTTTTTCTGATAAGTTTATGCTAAAATATTTTAAAATTAATATCAGAAAATTAAAATATCGTAGTGAAAAAATGTTTTAGATAAATTTGTTAAAATTATAGTACAATTAGAACTTCCAATAGTACATAGTACACAAGATACAAATTATGGTACAAATACTATAATTATAGTACGGTTGGCAACGCTGCAATTATCAGTAAATTGTTATAAGTAAATGCTAACATTATCTAATATCCTCCTTTAATCCTCAAACGACAAACTTGGGTCCAATGGACACTTTTCAAACTTTAATGTCATTCCATTTTTTGACGGTTTTATTATGTTAACACATTTTATGGTAGGGAAATATTTTTCAATGTGAATAAATGAGCTCATTTCTCCATTGGGGATTTGTCAGAGCGATGTGTTACAAACATTTTTGCTAGTTGTGATATGGGAATAAGGTAAAAGTGAATATAGCACAAATTAAGCCATACATCCAGGGATAAACAGTTTAATTTATTTTTTATGTTTGTGATTGCGTAATAATTAATTGCTTCTTAATAGTTGCTCTTTGCCCTCCTGCATAATAATTGATTTTTGACATATTATTTAGTATTTGACCATAATTATCTTATATAAATAATTGTCATTTCTTCCTCAAATACTGACCTTTAATATCTAATGTAATATTTGACCTTTGACATCTTATTCAATAATTGACATTTGACTTGTTACATAACTAACTTGTTACATTCTGACTCCTTGTGTCCTTTACAATCAAATAACTAAAACCCACTACAAAACAACTTTATTCAAACTTTATCAAAATTACAAGTAATCACTCGATTTGAACCTTTCATTCGTGGACAATCGTAATAGTAAGCTAAGTTTCTCAAGGTATAATCGCCTTTTCTGGAACGATAAGTTATAATGTTCCCTAGATTTAATTGAATTAATTTTCTTTCGAGTCTTTTTTATCTCGTAAATTCTGGCTAATTTTGTTTCTTCGACCAACTCTTTATATGATGCTTTTCCTTTTATACCTGTCAAAAAGGCATTATCAACATTACATTAGTTCATTCGGGTATTATCGAGAATTACCAAATAATTATCGGCCTTTACCCAACCGTTATTTTATTCCTTTTGTTTTTACCGACATTCCTCTAATTCATTGGTTTCCCGTTATTTTTAATATTCTTGGAGGGATTATTTGTTATCATACCATTTTCGTTCCTAAACGGTCGCTCGGTCGAGTTCGATTCCACTTCAAAGTGCGCTCAGGGTTTTCATCGTCGTTCGGGTTTCCCGTTGTCTCGATCTTTTCATTAGGTCGGGCATTCCACTAGTAATTAATTAATTTTTAATTAATTTGTTATTTCATTAAAACTTTATCTAGGGACCCCTCACAAAATTTTTATTATTGTTTTTTGATTTGATTCATGATTTCTCGTTTCATCATACCCATTTCCTATGATTGATATGAATTTTTTACATTTTATAAATTTTTAATTAATTTTTTTGTACTTTTATTATTTTGGTGTTTTTATTGATTTT